>CABFWB010001669.1:33267-61114 GCA_902151455.1 Timema bartmani
CCCCTTTATAATCTCCCCCTTTATAATCTCCCCCTTTATAATCTCCCCCTATAATCTCCCTATAATACCTCTGTAATTCCTCTGTAATCGCTCTGTAATCTCCCTGTAATCTCCCTGTAATCTCCCTGTAATCTCCCTATAGGCCTAATCCCTTTATAATCTACCTATAATCCCTCTAAAATGTCTCTATAATCCGTTGTGAATAACAAAATACACAAACACAGCCACGTGTGTTCCAGCTTTTATATATTGATGGTTAAATAACGCCTTTGTATCTGATAAATAAAAAACATGGTAATATAGTAGGGGAACGAACAAATCTGCATATTTTAGACACTTTATATGGTGTGAACTTTAATAAAAGTAGAAAGTGCCACTTAAATTGAATTTTCTCCGTATCAATGAATTAAATGTAAGCTCATTCTGTCTGGTTTAACAGGAACGGGAAAGTTAAGGTTCGAATCCTGAGTGTCATGAGGGTACCCAAGGAAGATTTAGAACTTAGATAGGAGGGGGTAGTAATTAGTATTAATTATTTATTTCTGGTGACAGTAATTTAATTTAAATACCTGAAAATGAAAAATTAAAGTAACAGAATATTAAAAATATAGTATGTAACATAATACGAACCATCTTACAATACAAGATATCAATGGAAATTGAAACTGTGGTTAGGGTAGTTGTTCCTAAATGGTTTACCATTCTCGTGCCACACAAATGTTGTACATTTCCTCTAAATTCTACCGCTATCACTCCCACCTTAACAAAGTCATGAAAATACATATAGCCCGGACGGGTATAAAGATACGGTGGTAATAAATCTATAAAATAGATGTGGACCTTCAAAGAATACAGGTCATAGTCACCTCGTCATCATTAAATTTATAAATTTAATTACTTGTTCAAATGTTTGTTTTAGTTAAGCTCTAGCAGACAAGGTATAGAACCTAAAGGAGCAGTATTATAAAAAGAGTATGTTAAATAGAATAAATCATGACCCTCCCGGATAAAAGATAAGAAACTCCCAGTGCCCCCTGTTGGGAATAAACCCCAGACTTTCAGTTCAGGGTCTAAAGCACTTTGTGAGGTTGGTGGTTAACTTAATGAGGTTAGTAAAATACAAGCCATAGTAACCAAATGCTTGCAATTGTGTTTAACTCTGATCACTTGTATAACTAACTGCTCCGAATAATAGAATTATTGAGAGTAGATTTAATGTTCTTCACGCCACTTATTGAGAGTAGATTTAGTGTTATCTTCGCTATTTAGTGAGATTAGGTTTAGTTTTATCTACGTCACTTATTGAGATAATGTTTCCTAAATGTTTTTCCAATCTCTGTTCACGAAATTCGGGTACACTTCCTCTAAATTCAACCATCTTCATCACTAATAGATCAACATAATTAGATCATATGTGTATTTTTTATTTTTTAACCCCGCGTCTTGCTACCCGTTCTGGCTGTAGGCAAATGCACTAATTATTCTAATGTATAAGGGAAGAGGAAAGTTGAAATTAGTAGTAAATGTATTTAAATTTGCGTGGAGGGAAAAGCGAAAACGCATTTATGAAAACCACCCTCAGTACACCCAAATGGTTTTCCAGCCCCCATCTCCCCGTCATCGGCAGTCTAGACTACTGCGAGAGTGAAGCCTTAAACCAGGGGGTGGCCAGAATTTTAGGACCCTGATCGACTCATAAATTTATCAAAGATCCCGAGGTCACCCAGAGTTTAGCCACTAAACGTTATATTATTGGTTTTGATCCATACACTTTATATTTACTTATAACATTCAATATTTTCGTATATAGACTAATTATGTCTCTGTTTTTCAGGAAAAAAAAATAGAATTAACTAAACGTACATTTTCAAATTAAATTTCTCATAACATAACCGATTATGACCGATCAAAGTTATTTTGACCACATTCAAATATTATTCGAGAGTACTCAAGCTATTCGAGAGTTTAGAAGACTCGAAAATAGCTTTTTAATTACGTTGTAGTTAAAGGTGAGTCCACTTTTTCAACTCGAATCAAACTCGAATCAAATATATGAAATATTCTCGAAGCCAAATTAAAGTTCAAATATTTTTTGGTTTGCTCTTTAATTCTTGAAAAAATATATTTTGATAATATATTTAACTTTATTATTAAAATTACTTGAAAAATGTTTTTATTGCACAATCGTTTCGAATATCTAATTTAATTCTGATAGATCCAGTTATTATGACAACCTACAATTCAATTATTTTAGATTGTTTTCATATGAATATTGTCTTGTTGTTGGGTACATACAATGACTTAAAAGACGATCTAGCAGAACGAACACAACGACTACAAAACATGTGTCCGATACATATTTAACTTTAAACGGCATGACCCTATTTCTAAGTATTTTAATACACTGGGTTGGCTAAGAATAAATAAAAGGCGAAGGTTACATTTATTAGTATTGTTTCACGAAATATTATCAACATCTCAGCCTCAATACCCCTCCTCACGGTTCCTATTTCTGAAGGATAAACACACCCGTGCTACTAGATCAGAATCCACTAGATACAGGTGTATATTCCCAAACATAGATCTCAAACATATGCTCGTTTTTTACTGTGCTGGCATCACAGGCTTGGAACAAACTAGATAACTCGACTCGTCACCTAACATCTAAAATTCCCTCCAAGCGTGCAGTTAAGCAATTTATCTTGTCTAACAAGCTACACTGAGTTCTTGAAACTACTTGAGCTATAAATGAGTGTATGAATGAGCTTACGAATGTTTTTCTAATTATTTGAATATTCCTTTATTAAGATTAGTTTGTTTTTCAATAAATGTGATAGTGTATGTTGTATTCAACACTGGTTAAGAGGAAGAGAAGGCTAACGCCTTAACTTCGCCAGTTAAATAAAGGCCACTATTATTATTAATATTATTTATTATTACTATTATTATTACTATTATTATTGGGTTCCTCCGCCCCCCCTCCCCCCGCGGTCCGAAGGTAAAACAGTTTACACAAACAAGTAGTGGTACTGCTTCTTCAGTCATCTCGTCCTTATCTTCAGGCTCCTCTTTTGAGTCCTCCTCCTCTGCCTCGGGGTTGGCTCGTTCGGTCCCGGTAAACCACCTGGATCTGAGGAGGTCCAAGTTTCAAAGCTTTTCACACCCCTACGCTCTCTCCGGTCGACTAAGGCCCATTTCCCATACTATTCGGACGCTAACGCACTACTCTCGCAGTAGACAAGACTACCGATGGCCGGGAGATTGAGATTCGAATCTCGGTTGGGTGTACTGAGGGTGGTTTTTCAAAAGAAAAAAATTCCACTCTCCCTTCACGCAAATTCGGGTACATTTCCTTAAACATAACCTTCCTAATCCGAAAAAAACATTAGTGTAGTTATTACATAAACGTTTAACCCGAATGGGTAGTAAGACGCGGTGCTTGAAAAACATTGCTGCAAGATAGACCAGTTTACAACCCTGCGTTAGACTATTCGACCCCTTGAACCGACCATATTAGGGTAACCCGGACCAGTTGCCAACCATACGTTAGACCATTCGACACACTTGAACCGACCATATTAGGGTAAACCGGACCAGTTGCCAACCCTACGTTAGACCGTTCGACCACTTGAACTGACCATATTCGGGTAACCCGGACCAGTTGCCAACCCTGCGTTAGACCATTCGACCACTTGAACCGACCATATCAAGGTAACCCGAACAAGTAAAGATGTGGTGACAAAATAAAAGCTCTAATCAACCAAAATGTTTTGTTGGAAATATGTAGCTGACTCTTTATTAGTGAAGAAACGCGGCGGTACTAAGTTAAATGATTCTCTCAATTTAGCTCCGTAAATGATTCCTAAACGTGCTCTGGATTCCACGGAAGTTAATGAATTAAACAGCACATACCTGTGGACACAGATTTATCGGCACTTTCATCTAGACTAATTTTCCGGTTATGTTAAGGTCAAGTTTCGAATTTCAATCCGGTATATTTATTTTTCCCTTTCCAAAAAATTATAATTCACAATTATTCCGGGCAGACGCCGTTAAATTTCCTCAAAAGTCTAACTTCCTCATCTCTATCCTATTAGCTTAACAAATATCCCGGATTGGTAGCAAGAACATGTTCACACAATAAAGTGCTTTCTAGCTTTGATTGTTAATTCTATTTTTTGTTTTTGTACTTTACAACTTACCTCTAAGATTAAAACACTCGTTAACTTTTAAAAAGTGCAGTTTAATGGCTATTCTCTATCATTAAAAGATATCAAAACTCCGTAGAGAAACGTTATTTTGTTAGATTTCGGTCAAGGATCTATCAACGAGGAAATACCCTCCCCCCATATTTAGTTACTGATTATTAACTCCATAATAATGGACAATAAGTTGAAACACAAACTTTAAAAAAAATTAATATACCTACATTATTGTCTATACAGTTAAAATTGTGTTCCTATCTTAACAGACTCCAATATAATAAATGTATGGTCGAATGGATAAGCACAAACATCAAGTAACCTATTTGACTGCAACTATACACGAAGAAGTATTGTTCCTTTATTATTAACGGCTGTTTTATAATTAAATAAGAGTGAAACATTGTTTTTTAAATTTATATTTTTTAAATGATTTTTACAAATCTAAACTGACAGGAAATCGTAATCTTATATTTTTATTGTTAGCCTCCTAGGAGACAGAACCATAGTCAAAATGAACAAAAACATTAAATGAATATTTTAAAAATAACGACTAGCCCACAAACAAAGAAAATACGTTTGTCTGTTTGTTTGTAACAAGTTTAGTCACAATAATATAATGCTACTAATTTATTTTGTTTAGCTTGATACGTATTTATTCATTCATTCAAAATTGGTTCAATATAAAACAAAATTTAAGGGACCAGTTTAGTTAGGCATATTTTAAATTCGTAGGTAGGTCTACATGTGGTGATAAAATGACAAGCCAAAGGTAGACCTACCTACGAATTTAAAATAACTTGTTTATAGGTTTGGATGTTTAGGTTTAGAGGTTTAGAAATCACAGCTTAATTTTGTTTTGTTAATTCTTCACGAGATAGTAACGAAATTGATATAAGTGAAATATTTATATTTTTCATTTTAAAGGCTTTTTTAAAAATGTGGTTTAGTTAATCTACTTGCCCCAATTAATACTTTGTATTTTAGTAAAGAATTCAGAAAACCATGACAAGACCAGGGCCGCTTAAAGGGGGGCCTCACATTTTCTTAAAACGGCCCTGATCAAACAAGTGTGACTATGTAAACAAATGGGGTTCAAACAGTTGCGTACTTTGGAGTCTTACAATCAAAGCTGGATCCATAGTGAAATGTCTGTTTGGGTAGAGGGGTGTGGGGTACCTTAACCACATCCTGAAAATGTACCATTATTAAATGATTCTACAGCAATTAATTCCAAAGCTGCTTGTGGGTTACGAAAAGTTTTTGAAATGTGAAAATTTTGTAATTATTAAAAAAAAAATAAAAAAAATGGGAAAGCATTGAAACCGAGAAAAGAATTAATCTAAATATAATACACGGATACGGTTATCAAGTTCCAAGTTCGTGCCTGTGACGTGGACGTCCAAGACGTTAACACAAACTGCACACGCCTCAATTTAATAAATAAGCGTATAACCCGAACGGATAGTAAGACTCGGGGTGACCTGGTGGTCTAGGGGTAAGGTGTCGGACTTCTGTGCTGAGGGTCCGGGGTTCAATCCTCGGCTTCGGCACAGATTTATCTGATTGCCAAACCCTTCCTTCACCTCTGACAAGACTTGTATTAATCACAACTTGTGAATGTGAGAGAATGCCAGGCCTCTACCGTGGTTCGGATTCAACGTTAAACTGTAGGTCCTCCATTTCATCTCACAATCACCCTGCCATTTCACATTAGCGTAAGTGCGTATAACCCGAACGGGTAGTAAGTCGCGGTGCTAATAATAATAGTAAGACGCGGTGCAAAATAGAAACATTAATAAAAGTATTTTTTTTGTAAAACTATATGCAATATTAAACAATTAATTTTTTTAAAGAGTAGTAAAAAATATTTAAATTACTACCCCCTATCCCCGACTTTTCCTCCCTTTTGTCAATTAAAGCTAGGTGGGTTGCTAAAGTTTGTCGTTATAAAAGGTTTGGGGATCACCGCTCTAGACAGTATTTAATACAATGTAGGACAGTTGAGTGTGCATTGTAGGACAAGCTAGAATTCATTGTGACAGGTGAGAGTGCATTGTAAGACAGGTGAGTGTTCATTGTAGGACAGGTGAGTGTGCATTGTAGGACAGGTGAGTGTTCATTGTAGGACAGGTGAGGGTGCATTGTAGGACAGGGGAGTGTGCATTGTAGGACAGGTGAGTGTGCATTGTAGGACAGGTGAGTGTTCATTGTAGGGCAGGTGATTGTTCATTGTAGTACAGGGGAGTGTTCATTGTAGGACAGGGGAGTGTGCATTGTAGGACAGGGGAGTGTGCATTGTAGGACAGGGGAGTGTGCATTGTAGGACAGGAGGAGTGTTCATTGTAGGACAGGGGAGCGTGACAGGGGAGTGTGCATTGTAGGACAAGCTAGAATTCATTGTGACAGGTGAGAGAGTGCATTGTAGGATGTGTTTTATTTTGACCCCCTCCGCGTCTTTTAACCAATCTGGGGCTTTGAAGTATTTTACATGCACTAATGGCTTAGGAATGAAAAGGATAAAATTTAGAAAGAAAATGTAGCCACCCTTACATGGAGTAGGGAGTGTAAAACCATTAAGGAAAACCAAGACCAGTATTAGGAAGCCTTGTAGGCCAATCTTATCTAATTTGATAGCGTCCCTTGGACTATCATTGTCAACATCGGCACAAGGGCATGGATCGAAATAAAACTCTGAAAACGATCTGTACCTAGAGACATGAGTAGGAGTAATAGGGCTCACCTAGAGACATGAGTAGGAGTAATAGGGCTCACCTAGAGACATGAGTAGGAGTAATAGGGCTCACCTAGAGACATGAGTAGGAGTAATAGGGCTCACCTAGAGACATGAGTAGGAGTAATAGAGCTCACCTAGAGACATGAGTAGGAGTAATAGAGCTCACCTAGAGACATGAGACCGCTGTTGAGCATGGACAGTCGAATGGTGTTGGGTATGGACACGAGAGAACTACTCCCGCCCCCTTGTGACCTCTTCTTCTTTGGTTTCTCGAGGTCGGCGAACCTTGTGGTGGATCGAGAGCGGTGCCTGCGGTGACGGTGGTGGCTACTGGCGGCGGCGCTGCTGGCGCCACCACCGCCAACCACCGCCGAACTACTGGTAGTTCGAGCAGACGACAGCTTGACGCCGATTATTAACACTTAAAGTAACAATCCCAAATGACACTGAAACAACCGCTAGAGGGGTGTTCCTAACCCCCTCCCTTCTCGCTTTCACGTAAAAAGGAAAACAAACAACAGAACTGTTTCTCCTCCGGAGCGCGAGGCGTCGTTCGAACCTTACTCGAGTCTTGTCCGCGCGCAACCACGGCCCAACTGACGAGTTGATGCTGGGCTAGAGGTCCGTGACGGGGCGGGGCGCTTCCATTGGTTCGCGAGGCCCGGGCACACGCGCACGCGCGCCAAGTATACACCACGTCCAATCTAGAGTGAAAATAACAAGGTGCGTACACTGTTTTCACAGACCAGACCGTCGATCGTCGCTCTTGTGATGAGGTGAAACCTCAGAGCAATTTTACCTTTTGATCATTTGTTTTCCTTTATTTTTTTAGAGCCTCGTCTTACTAGCCATTCGGGTTATACGCTTATGTACTAATTACACTAATGGGTTAGAGATTAGGAAGGCTTGATTTAGAGGAAATGTACCCACATTTGCGTGGAGGGAGAGTAGAAAACTATTAAGGAAAAACTCACCTCAGTACACTAGACCGGGATTGAACTCTTATCTCCACGTCCTCGGCAGTCTAGTCCAACACGAGATTAACGCATTAGTCCACACGGACGCCGAAGCGGGTTTGTTCATATTGAATCATTATGAATAATAAGGGTCTTGCCAAGGTCGTAGCTAGCCAAACTTTTCAAGGAGGGTTTTGAAGGGCACCGAGACCAAACTGCCGAAGGCTAGAAAAAAAATCACAAATGTCTATAGAATCTGTTTGGAATTTTGTTATATAGTAAATTAGCGCAGGGATTTAAACAATGTAAATGCTAGGCATATATTTTTCTACAGCTTAGAAATTTACATAGCGCCCTCTCCCTTAAAGCACGAAAATTTCTCATGAACACTTCTTAAGTTGTGATTTTAGAGATGATCTAGCCGGGAGTTTAAAAATTAGTGCTTGGTGAAAAGGTAAGACCACCCAGACTACACAGTCAAAAAATTAACTTTACAATGATGTATTTTCAACCTGACCGAGTATTATATCTATGATATACATATACAGGTGTTCGGAAACTAATAGTCCAAACTGCACATATAGCTTGTTTGAACCAAAAGTAATACAAAAACCCTTTACAGTTACATCTGGAAAACTATGCTAATACAATTTTCAAAGTTTTGGCGTATACCATCGGGAGAGCATAGCTATTCAAGCATCCATGTACAACAAGTTGCATAGGAGTTAGGCGCGTGGTACTGCACACCTTGACATCTTGGAGCACGGCAGCATTATATCACAATTAATAGTAAACAACATACCAATCCATCTAGAAATGTGAATAGGTTCTGAGGGTCATCATTAACGGTCCTACATCACAGAAAGTGCTTGCCATCATTACATGTGCAGTGCCGTGCGCCTAGCTCCTATACAACTTGTTGTACACGTATGCTTGAATAGCTTTGCTTTCCCAGTGCTGTACACCGAAACTTTGAACACAATTTAATGGTATTAGCATAGCTTTACGGATATAAGTGTATAGGGATGTTGTATTAATTTTGGTCTAAACAATCTATATATGCAGTTTGGTCTATGAGTTTCTGAACACTCTGTATATTGACAAGGGTGTCCAATGGTGGTAGGGGAAGGGGCTGTTTTTACCCTCAGTAGTTGGCCAGCCCTTCCAACTACCATGTATATTGTCACATTCAGATAGGAAGAAACTTATTTTTAAGGTTACAAAAGTTACTAAAACTATTTTAATGTAATCATACGTCAAGTCACATGATCTGTAGATGTCACTTTTGATAGACACTATCAATACCAATAAAATAATAATAGAGTAAAAGTTATCTATTGTAAGCACAATAAAATATGTTTGTGTTTGCTAAAAAGGTTTTTTCTTCCAAAAAAAAATTTAGAATAGATGGTTTTGTTCAACTACTGGAATTCATATTGATAGCTTATCAATTTGTAATTTAGCATTTGGGATAAGTATACAAATATTAACTAATCATTAATCTACAATCAGACATCTTATCTTAGTTGGTAGCTTGTCTCTACTGAGCTATGGGTCCCGGATTGGATTCCTGGCCTGGCCGAAAATGTTATCATTGGTGAAATATGGGTTTACCCTTTCATAGTGATAAATTAACGGTTGGTGACTGGATGTTGTGCTTGTCTTCATCTTAATTTAGATTATAAGGGAGACCTGGTGGTCTAGGGGTAAGGTGTCAGACTTCTGTGCTGAGGGTCCGGGGTTCAATCCTCGGTCCCGGCACAGATTTATCTGATTGCCAAACCCTTCCTTCACCTCTGACAAGAAGTGTATTAATCACAACTTGTGAATGTGAGGAATGCAAGGCCTCTACCGTGGTTCGGATTCCACGTTAAACTGTAGGTCCTCCATTTCATCTCACAATCACCCTACCATTGCACATTAGCGTAAGTGCGTATAACCCGAACGGGTAGTAAGACGCGGTGCTAATAATAATAATAATAATAATAATAATAATAATAATAATAATAATAATAATAATAATAATAGATTATAAGGCATATGAAGCTACGACAGGCCCAGCAAGCCGGTAGTAGAAAAAATATGACTTGAATAAAAAACTTACCCAGGCCACAGGCTGGTAATGGATGTAAAAAAAATCACTAATCTACACTACACATTAAACTAACAAAACTTTGAATTTACACTTCACGCCATTAGTATTCGGAACTTCGATTCAAAGAGTTTCAAGTTTTTTTAGCCCTGCGTCTCACAATCCGTTTGGGCTATACGCTTATGTACTAATTATGCTAGTGGTTTTAGGGATGAAGAATGTTATATTTAAAGGAAGTGTACCCGCATTTGCTTGGAGGCAGAGTGAAAAACAATATTTGAAGAAAAACCACACTCAGTGCGCCCGACCAAGATTCGAACTTCAATCTCCCAGTCATCGGCAGTCTAGTCTACTGCAAGAGTAGCACCTTAGACCATGCGGCCACCACAGGGTATTTTCAAGTTGAAAGATTTTTGCTGTTTCTTGATTTCAAAGACCCTTTCCCCTCTCTCTCTCTCTCTCTACACTCACTGATACTTCCTATTTCGTTTGTATAAATTTCGTCTTATTACAGCCAGCTTGGGGGTGACCTGGCGATCTAAGGGTAAGGTGTCAGACCTCTGTGCTGGAGTCTGGGGTTCAATCCTTGGCCCCGGCACAGATTTATCTGATTGCCAAACCCTTCCTTCACCTCTGACAAGACGTGTATTAATCACAACTTGTGAATGTGTAGAATGCCAGGCCTCCACCGTGGTTCGGATTCCACGTTAAACTGTAGGTCCTCCCTTTCATCTCACAATCACCCTACCATTACACATTAGCGTAAATGCGTTTAACCCGAACGGGTAGTAAGACGTGGTGCTAATAATAATAATAATAATAATAATAATAATACAGCCAGCTTTGTTGTCTGGCCAAAGTACAGAATCTCAAGATTTATTTTAACATAAGAATGATAGCAGGTATTAGTTTTACATCTACCTATTGACTACAGCCTTGGGTCTCACCTCTTAAAAAGGATTAATCTTTCAATATATAACTCTATGTAGCATACAATGACATTATTGACCTCTTATTTGTTTGTTCTAACACTTCAAGTGTCCTTATATCCTTTCATATTTTTAGTTTCGTTTAACCTGAAGTGTTCCGGTAGAATGAAACAACTGTACGGACTGTGTTCTTCTTTATACTATGTAATTATACTGTTTTGGGCCCCTCTAATTTATTTGAAAAGTCATGGATGAAGTATATTTTTCTTTAAAGAACTGTATGTAAATTTTACTTTTAATACTTCATCCATGGATGACCAGGCAAAATTGAACGATTTAATTTCAGTACAAGATTCTAAATTCAAATTATATCTTTATTTCTAGTATCATTTTAATTAATTATTATTTAGTTTACTGAGTTTCAAGCCGATAAGGCATTTTCATGAGTAAATTCAAATATAATACTTATTAAACTTTTCTTTGTTTAAAGACTTCTTCCGTTCCATTTAAAATGGTGGTGATGAGCTGGCCACCTTTTAGGTCAAACAGTATTAGACAACCAATAAGAAGCTAGCCTTCCTAACATCAGACTGCCAAGAGCTCTCTTATTGCTTAGTTTTAACAATAAAGACAAGGGGTCCAAGAAGCAGGGGTAGGTCATATACAAGGGACTGGAGCAGCTTCTGCGTTACTCTGGATCTCCGTGTCGGTTGGTTGTATTAGAACTGTAATCCAATGTGTTCGTTCTTCTTGCGCCACTTGCGCTGTATTACAGAATGTTTAGTTTATTTATATTTAATGTTTAGAACTGTTGACAATCTCTTGTTGGTCTTATCTATTGTTGTGATCTTTGTTCATAAATATATGAAAACGTTTGTTACAATGTTTTACAATTACTCATGTATTAATCCAAGAAATTATTATATTTCTATCAGGTTATGGGCCCGGGACGTGATTTAATTACGTGATTGAGTAATTTTTAGAGTGAACGACGTTTGTTTAAGTTCGCAAGTAAACATTTTTCATCTAAAATTCGTTAACCTAGCACAGCGTATAGTATACAAAATACAAAAAGGACTCTTTCATTTAAATTTGTCTAAATCTCGAGTGCAAGCTAAAATTAAGCACGATGGGAGACAGAGATTCAAGATGACCAGCTGTTGAAATGCTTGAAGGTATGTTAAATTATAATAATTGGAAATTTGTGATGGAAATGTGTCTGATTCACGAAGATTTATGGTGTTGTATAGAACCTGAAATCGACACAGAAGGGAATTTAAAACAACTAGATGAAAAAAATATGTATGAAGCAAGAGTTAAAATTTGTTTAATGGTAAAACCGTTTTGTTATTCTTATGCTAGAAACGCCAAAACTGCTAAAGATGCTTGGGATAATCTTCAAAAAGCCTACGAGGAAAAAAGACTAATAAGGCGCCTCAGACTTCTCAAAATCCTTTTTGGCTTTAAATTAGAGAATTTTAAGTCGATGGAAGGTTACGTAGCTAAGATTTCTACTGCCCAACAACTTGCAGATATAAGTAGCCATATAGAGGATGAATTTCTTGCAGTTGTTATGTTGAGTGGTCTGCCTAGTTCTTTTGATCCCGATGGCTATGGCGTTAGAAAGTTCAGGAACAAAAATAAGTAGTGAACTTATAAAAGCAAAACTTCAAAAGATCATTCGGGTTCTGATACTGCTTTTTTTACCAAAATAAATAGTAACAAAGAAAAGATGAAATATGTTTTTAAGTGTTTTAAATGTCACGAACTTGGACATAAAGCTTCTGAATGCTCAAAACACGAGAAAAACGCATCCACCAGTCGAAATCTAGTGGCAACCAAAATAAAAAGGGCCGAAATAATTGGTGTTTATTTACTGCTATGACGGCTAAGACAAGTTCTGAACATTGGTATGTAGACTCTGCAGCTACTGCACACATGACAATGCGCTAAGTTTGGATTTCTGATTTTAATGATGAACCAACAGGTCTAGAAGTTACAATATAGTAAACAATTAGAAGCTTAAAAGTGAAGGTCATGGAGATGTTATGATAAGTATTAATAGTCAGAAACGAAAAATATCTGATGTAGTCTATGTACCGAACTTGAGTTTGAACTTGCTATCAGTCAATTACAGTAAATAGTAAAAAAAGATCTAGTTGTTATTTTTTCATCAAAAGAGTGTAAATTTTACCAGGATCACGAGTGTACAATTAATGGTAGAGCAATAGCTAGTACTAGGAACACAGATGTTCTTTATAGCCTAGACATAGATGGTGAGCTGTCTTCTAAAACTATTTTTGATTTGAATATGATCGAAAGTGCTAATGTGGTGTCAAGAAATAATTCACAAGAACTCTGGCACCGTCGACTAGGACACTTGAATAAAGTATCGATGAATTTGTGAAAAATGGCATGGCCATTTTGGTCAATTTTACAGTAGAAGCGTCCACGTGTATCCGATATATTGAGGTAAAACAATTGAGAGAGCCCTTTCCAAGAAGCAAGAAGCCTAACCATGACACCGAACTCCTTCAGCTCGTCCATTCTGATCTGTGTGACCCATGAGTCAGAAAACTCATGGGGGTACAAGATACATGTTCACGATTATTGATGATTTTTCCAGATACTTTTGGCTATTTTTAAAAAACAAAAGAGGAAGTCCTTACAAAGTTCAAAGAATGGAAAACTTTTGTCAAAAATCAGATAGGAGAGCGATTGAAGAGTATTCATACCGACAATGGAGGGGAATACGTTAGTAAAGGCTTCCATGATTTTTTAGCAGTAAATATTACTATGCATTAGAGAACGGTACCACACTGCCCAGAACAAAATGGCATCACAGAACGTGTCAATAGAACCATAATAGAGTAGACATGATCTCTACTTCAAGATGCTCATTCAGACAAACATTATTGGGCTAAAGCTGTAAATACTGCGATTTATCTGAAAAAGAGATCACCCACAAAAGCTGTGAAGGGTATCACACCTGAAGAAGCGTAGACTGGCAAAAAGGCTGAGGCTAGTTATTTAAGAGTTTTGGTTGCATAGCATATGCCCATGTATCAAAACAATTTCGAAAGAAATTGGATCACAAAAGTAAGCGTCTAATTTTTTTGGGTACAGCCAGCACACAAGAGGCTACAGACTAATTGACCCTGAAAATCTAAAAAGGGTGGTTACTTCCCGTGATGTGATTTTCTTTGAAGATAAGCCTGGCGGAATGGAGAATGGAAATCAGCTGACTGAAACCAACGAGGAAAAGAGAGTTTCTTTTACAATACAACTTCAAGTCTCAGTTTCGGAGGAAGAATCAATAGAAACTCTTGATTTGGATTCAACGGAAGAGACGTCTGACGAGTACGAGGAAACTGCAACTGCAGAGGTTGAAAGTTTGACTTTAGAGTCTAGACGATATCCATTAAGGGAGAGGAGACCAAAGGAATATCAGGATTATAAAGTTTATAGTGTCATCTGTGACAGAAACATTCCACAAAGTGTCAGCTAGGCCATATCTGGAGATGATAGAGATTTATGGCAGGACTCTATGACCAAGGAATATTTATCTTTTAAAGAAAATGATGCATGATCATTAGTAGATATGCCAAAAGATAAAAAGGCAATCAAAAGCAAATGGGTATTCAAAATTAAGGGTGCTCCTGTAGTTGAAAAAATGGACTTACTATAAATTCAATTTCAAGTGATCAATTATGATAGAGTCGGGTGAACTAACCTCCCCTCCAACCCCTCTAAAATTGAATAAACCCGGTGACAGGTAATATTATTGTCATTGCGTGTAAGTTTTCTTTAGAGGGGGTGTTTTAGTTCCGCCTTTAGATGTTTATCGCGTACTAAGAAATGTGTACATATATCTTTGTTCCTGACTGATCTGCAATAAGTGACAGTTGTGACGGCTAGCATACAGCCTTCTCTCCCTAGGTTTAGTTTCTCCATTTAATGCCACCCTCCAGCTTTTCTCTGGTAGGAAGGGGGGAGGAGGGAGTTAACTCAGGGACATAGTGACTAAGATAAGCTTGTCTGGGTTAGATGAATCGTTGTAGTTCGGGAATTTCCTCTTTATGAAAATAAAAGCTAATTGAAGGCATTTTATATTATTTCTTACATTTTCAACTTATTAAAACGTGCACTTTATTAACCGCCTAATTATATCAGAGCATGAATTACAAACTAGCTTACTCCATAACAGTCACAACGAGACCCCAAGCTGTCAAATCGTCACTGCGAGAGGAAAATCCCAATTTTGTGAATAATAATTTTATCGAACGTGCAGGGAATCGAACCAAATACTCTTGGTTCAGAATAAGACCAAATAAGATCATTATTATCAAATTATTTAAAGGAAGCTATCTACTTCAGTACACATAATATATTGTTTAATGAAGACATAGAAAACTAAAATATATTTTACTTTTTTCACTAACAATGAGGTTGAAATTCAAGTCTTATTCGAATTAATTAGGAGAGGTTTTAAACCTACCTATATATTAAATCGTTAAAACGCCCTTGTACTAAATTATAATCAAATAAAATCTATCAACAAAATATGTGTATTCCCATAGTTAATTTTGTATTGGTTGGGCCATGAGCCCTCACTTTTTTAAGGCACCTCTTTTTTTGTAGAGTACCTGTTTTTAAAACCTTTTTTATGGATTGAAACATTTTAAAATGGTTGAATTAGCTATTTAGAGGTGGGTAATTGACGTTATAAAGAACCAGTTGATTAAATAAAATAGCGTAAACTCGCGATTTTATAAAAATGTGAGAATACATAAAACAATTTTTAGTGTTATTTTGTTTTCTCTCATTGTAAGTACACGTTAATTTTAAATTTTTGTTCTTACCAGTTACAGAATATTTAAGGGTGTCGAAGAGGTTAAAAAAATCAACTTCTTAAAAATGCATTACAAATGATCAATTATGAATGATAGATTGGGGTAAAATAACCCCCTTCACTCCCTCACAGTTAGAATTACCACAGTGGAAGGTAATTTATTGGCGTTCTGGATTTTTTCAAAGCAAGGGTGTATTATCTTCATTATAAATAAGTATCAAATTATCTATAGGAAGTTACTCTAGTAAATATATTTTTAATATGGACTAAAACGTATTTTAAGTGTCTGCAAATAACATAATTGAAAACTAAAATGTAGGCAGCCATTATATTTTTCGGTGACAGTGAAGTTGAGATTCAAATCTTGTTTAGAATCATTGGGGGGTTGAAGGGGGGCTATCTCTAGATTAAAATTTTAAATAGACCTTGTGTTAAAACTTATGGACTAATTTTTTTTATCAACAATCAGTATATTTGAGCCTGATCATCTATTGTCCCCCAATGGTCAGTTGAATCCTTAGAAACAGGTGTCTCGTCTCGTATTTTCTATTTTTAATGTGACATTTATTTTTAATGTAAATAGATAATTATTGAATATAAAGTTAGTCAAGCAAGTTTATATATTTCAGTAGTCGTTTTTTTATGATGGTTTATAGCAGCATAGAGAAAGGATATAGGCCTAGTAAAATAGTGATAATTTTCTCTATGATAACAGTGATTTACACATTTTCTATAATGTTGGCCAAATTAACTTTTATTTTGAACTTGCACTATGTAAACGTGAATATCACATCATCACTTCTAATAACTATATATCAAAGGTCGGGAACGTGTGTTATCAGAGCCAAATGCGGCTCCTAGCCAGAAAAATGGCGGCTCTTTTCATGAAATTAAGTCCTTAAATATACAAATATAAGCTGTTCTTATATAATTATTTCCAACATACCCTTCAAGGTGACATTCGTAGCAATGACTCATTCGTAGCAATGACTCATTCATGTATATTACTACTGTTACAGCTCGGTGCATAACAATGGACTCAGATACTTAAAATTATCCTAAATCAATATTTGGTACATATAATAAACATGCATAAATTATACTCTAGGCCTTATGCTTTTCGAGATGTTTTTAGCTGGACAGAGGATCTCAACTGACAATTATTATTTTAGGGGGATTCATAAAATAAACGATATATTGACCTATTGCTAATTTTACTATTTTATTACTTAGAAATGTTTAACCAACTGTAGCAATGATCACGGAATGTAAAAATAGTGTTGCAGGACAAAATTGTAAGACGCCTAATATGCTAAATTAACACTGTGAAATCTAAATCAAGAAAATATTGGATTTAGAACTCATTCCAGAAATATTGCTTATTTAACTCCGACATTAAAACTTATGGACTAATTTTTTTTATCAACAATCAGTATATTTGAGCCTGATCATCTATTGTCCCCCAATGGTCAGTTGAATCCTTAGAAACAGGTGTCTCGTCTCGTATTTTCTATTTTTAATGTGACATTTATTTTTAATGTAAATAGATAATTATTGAATATAAAGTTAGTCAAGCAAGTTTATATATTTCAGTAGTCGTTTTTTTATGATGGTTTATAGCAGCATAGAGAAAGGATATAGGCCTAGTAAAATAGTGATAATTTTCTCTATGATAACAGTGATTTACACATTTTCTATAATGTTGGCCAAATTAACTTTTATTTTGAACTTGCACTATGTAAACGTGAATATCACATCATCACTTCTAATAACTATATATCAAAGGTCGGGAACGTGTGTTATCAGAGCCAAATGCGGCTCCTAGCCAGAAAAATGGCGGCTCTTTTCATGAAATTAAGTCCTTAAATATACAAATATAAGCTGTTCTTATATAATTATTTCCAACATACCCTTCAAGGTGACATTCGTAGCAATGACTCATTCGTAGCAATGACTCATTCATGTATATTACTACTGTTACAGCTCGGTGCATAACAATGGACTCAGATACTTAAAATTATCCTAAATCAATATTTGGTACATATAATAAACATGCATAAATTATACTCTAGGCCTTATGCTTTTCGAGATGTTTTTAGCTGGACAGAGGATCTCAACTGACAATTATTATTTTAGGGGGATTCATAAAATAAACGATATATTGACCTATTGCTAATTTTACTATTTTATTACTTAGAAATGTTTAACCAACTGTAGCAATGATCACGGAATGTAAAAATAGTGTTGCAGGACAAAATTGTAAGACGCCTAATATGCTAAATTAACACTGTGAAATCTAAATCAAGAAAATATTGGATTTAGAACTCATTCCAGAAATATTGCTTATTTAACTCCGACGTAGGCAATATTAGATGTTAAGGCAAAAAAGGATTCAATCAAACAAAGAGTTTTCAGCAATAATAAATAGATAAAAAACCTAAATTAATATTATGATAATAATAAACATTAATCACCAGAGTAGCAATGTTTTTCATTTGTTTAGTAGGCCCTATTCGTCATTAACAGTATCTGATTCATGATTTTACTATTATGATAAATAGGCCTACATTATTAAAATAATAAATGCAAAGTAAGTTTCAAACACTATACAAATAAATACAAATATTTTACCAAGCCACATTATATATTAAAAGTGTTAAAAGCATGGCCATTATTTCTATTGACCACATTAGTTAAACACCACGGTGGGGGGGGCAGTGTGTGTGGGGGGGCAAGCACATAATTGATGGCACAACGAATCTCTGCCTAGGAAAAACAAGTAAAATAACAATAATAACAGTTCTGATAAATAATAATTTTAAAAACAGGGCCTACGTTGTTGTCCTATATCGATATCTAACAGAATATAATTAGAAAAATTAGCAAACACTAAAATAAATGTTTTATATATAAAAAAAACACATTATAACTTAGTGAAAAATATGAAAGAGCAACAAAATTTGAATTTTCTATATGGATCATAGCTTTATTTAAAACCATATCAGTGCTACCTACTATATACGTCAAGTCGTCGGTTTGGAATATTACATGCAAGATTGTGAACTAAAAACAGTTTTACCAACACATCTAAGAGACACTGAAGGAAAACGTATGAATGGATATATGCGCCATTCCTGTAAAAGTGTATAGTAAATATTATGTATGTCTGTGAAACCTTTAATTTGTAATAAATATGTGTTTGTAATATTGTGATTTATTCACGCAAAACCTCTTTGTCTCTTACCTTAACCCAACACGTAGGGTAACCAGATACGAGTCTCAACTTGTCGAGCCGCCAAACTTATACATCCCCACATGTCGACGGTAGGTACCAAACAGCCAATTTTAGTAGACTTTTGTGGGGGGATAGTGGCCCCTAACTGAGAATTATAAATCACTGTGAGGTTTACATCTGGATAGAGAGGGCCCCTGATTGTGTCTGATAAGAGCTGTGTCAACGGTCCCTCCATTCTTGTCTCGACTTGTCTTATCAACCCGCCAAACTGGCGCCAGGGTTGCGATGACGTCACCGGGAAAACCCATTACCACATAGATGGGATGGGTTGCGACATCATTCATGGTCGTGATATATTCTTGTCTCGACTTGTCTTGTCGAGCCGCCAAACTGGCGCCAGGTATGAATCATTAGGGAAAACCCATTGCCACATATAAGGGGAATGTTGGGACAACACACGCAATTATGATGTCACACAGATTGACATTGCGACATTGAATGAGGACAATAGGTCGCTAACCCCATGTCGTCATGGAAATAACCGGAGGGGAAATGAAGAGGAAATTTTCTCACGGATGTAGAAAAGGGGTCAAACTTGGAGGGGGAGGGGAAAGCACTGTACTCAGCTAGTGCTATAAATAACAGCCAATCACAGCGCTGTACTGAGCCAGTGCAATAAATAGCAGTCAATCACAGCGCTGTTCCCATACGCCACACACACTACTTAGGTTAAAACTTGGTGTCTAGGTTTTTCATAAGTTCTCACCAAGAAGTTTTTGGAATTATATAGCTTACCCTAAAATTAATTAGTAGTTTATTGAAGGGCAAAAAGAGAAAAAATCTATTTTCTCAAAATACGCTCTAAGGATTTAGATTAAACTCACTACACCCTATCCCTCTCGTGTCTATTCCATTGTTATCCTTCCATCGAAAGAAAAAAAATCTCATTCCTTAGTTCAAAGTTATGTTCGAGCATAGCTAAACAAATAGTTTATAGATTGTATCACGTGACCACTGCATCTTTCAATAGAATAACCTCGCAAATTTTGGGGATATGTCCAATGAAAGCAGTTTTTTTTTTGGACTGAGGGGTATTTTGTGCGTGAGATGAGGACGACGCGATAATACAAACCATATAATAGCACCAAAAAAAACCAGAAGACAATATCGTGCGTGGAGGACTTGGTTATGTCAGAGTTTCAAAAATATAAAGCAATATAATGGCAGTGATTTGATGGCTGGATAACCACTAAACCTGGAATTCGAGTGCAGCAACGGGTTTAAAAATATCCAGTGGTTTCAAAGAGTTCCTAAACATGATCAGCCCGAAAATTGTTATCAATTTTACCAATTACCAACCAAAGAACTGAGGTGTATGGCTAGTAGTGACTTGTTTCGTTTTTCATCTACACTTCAGTTATCCTTAAGGATTATAATCCATAAGAATAAATCAACTCCACAGTAACAGATTACTCTGTTCGGTGTTCAAAGAGTACCGATCTGTAAGTCCTTAGCACTCGTAGAAGTTGGAGAGTGTCGTTACAGATGGCCGTGGATGTCCAGTCACAGGTAGGCAAACAAATGAGGATCGATGTGCGAATCGAAATGAAACCGTCACTATTTTCTAAACACGTCGTCTTTTCATTTATTTACCTTTAGTAGCAATTCATAGAAAGCCTAACATATGAAGGGTATCGGTAATGTGTGAAGTGCCAGGCCTCCACCGTGGTTCGGATCCCATGTTAAACTGTAGGTCCTCCATTTCATCTCAGAATCACCCTACCATTACCCATTAGCGTAAGTACGTATAGATCGAACGGGTAGTAAGACTAGGTTATAATAATAATAAACAACTTAAACTTAAACCTAGCTTATGCTAGCTATGCCGGGATCACGATAAACTTATCTTTATCTTAACGTTACGTTCATTTGAAGTTAACTTAACTTAAGAAAATAGATGTGTGATCACGATTCGTGTAAATTAACGTAACAACTCGAACCAAACATCTTCATTCTAGAGTAGCCTATGTATTTTTATCTGTGATTTGGACCATTTGTATTAGTGTTTATGATCTGTGAATGTTTACTGTTTTCTGACAAAATATCATAGATATTTATCATTAAACTTTTTTTGTGCAGATTTTGATGCTTTTACAATCATGATTATGTTAGTTGATTTATATTTTAATAACAAGGATCTTTTTTGAAAGCAATACATTATTCCATTTTATATAATAAAAGCTTTGTGGTTTTAACTTCTGTGCAATATTTGAATTAAGTCTATTCTATAACATTCTATAATGATACGGTAGTAGCGCTTATTTTAATTGAACGTCCGATCTCTAGAACTAAAGCTAAAGAGTAGACCTTGGTCATAAAACCAACAAATGAGTTGAGTTAATAAATAGCCCTGTTGACGTCACTCGCATAATGATTGGCTGGCTAGATCACGTGATACCCTTCAAGTAACGTTACACTTAAAGCAAAAGACCTCCCAGGACATCTCTTACGTTAAGTTAACTGCATCGTGATCGCTTCCATTTAAAAACACGTTAAGTTAACTTTAATTTAACGTTAAGTTGATTGTGTTCCTGGCATTAACCAAACCCTGGGGACCGTTGGAGTAGTTCCCCTTAAGGGAAAATACATGAGGTACCAGCCAGGAATTGAACCCGGGACCGCTAGGCTCGCAGCCAGGTGCACCGACCACTACATCACGGGGCCGGTTTGTTCTCTGACGAAAATGGTCTTGAATATAAATAAAATTATAAATTAGCAAAAAACAAATATTAGATAAACGTAAGACACTTACAAACGACACCAAAAAAACTCAATTGTAAACTACGAATATTACACGATACACGTGTGCCCCTTCGCTTCGTTGAACCGACTGTTGTAGAGCGCGAATATGTCGTAGTTACAATTATTTTCACCGGTTGCAACTAGTACCTGTCTCCCCTTACGAATGTGCTAGGGCGAGGTCGGTTGAATTTAAAGTACACCGGCATTTGCGTGGAGAGAGAAAGAGAGAGACAGAGAGAGGAGAAGAGCTTTGTAAAACTCATGAGTACAGCCAGCCGGCATTCAAACACCGATCACCCCTTAATTGACAGCCCAGTGATTAGTCTATTGCGAAGAAGAAGCCAAATATTGATTTATGTAACATGGCCCGAGAAACTATGCCGTCCCAGCTAATTGGCTGACAAAAGTGATTACATGCTTGTAAGCATCATCGCTCTCTCTCTCTCTCTCTCTCTCTCTCTCTATCTCTCAACAACAAACACACACCTCTCCACTCATTCATGGCGGAGAGACGACTCTCCAGACTGCTGACGTCACGAGATGGAAGGGTAGGAGAGAAGATCCGGCAATGAAGGCCGGCCAGAAGTCTATTTCTGTCCGAACCAACACACGAGGCTCGTCAAGTGGACCTCAATCTACGTCATGTGGCCCCCCCGCTGAGGTTGTCAGGGGCTGCATTCCTGAGACAAGAAGAGCAACACGGTGTTCTTTGTGGACATTAGTATGTTCACTGTGTGGATACTGCTCTGTTCACTGTGTGGATACTGTTCTGTTCACTGTGTAGATACTGTTCTGTTCACAATGTGGATACTGCTCTATTCACTGTGTGGATACTGATCTGTTAGCTATGTGGATACTGATCTGTTCACTGTGTGGATACTGCTTTGTTCACTATATGAATACTGCTTTGTTCACTGTGTGGATACTGCTCTGTTCACTGTGTGGATACTGCTATGCTCCCTGTATGGTTACTTCTTTGCTCAATTCACTGTGTGGATACTGTTCTGTTCACTGTGTGGATACTGCTATGTTCACTATGTGGATACTGCTCTATTCACTGTGTGGATACTGTCCTGTTCACTGTGTGGATACTGATCTGTTCACTGTGTGGATACTGCTGTTCACTATATGGATACTGATCTGTTCACTGTGTGGATACTGCTCTGTTCATTATATGGATACTGCTCTGTTCACTGTGTGGATACTGCTCTGTTCACTGTGTGGATACTGCTCTGTTCACTATGTGGATACTGTTCTGTTCACTGTGTGGATACTGCTATGCTCCCTGTATTGTTACTTCTTTGCTCAGTTCACTTTGTTGAATTTCATTCACATAGTGATACCAACAATAATTGTTGAATACCTGTCATAAGCATAGCGGCATTAGATGAAAAACTTTTTAAATAAAGATAAAAAGTTGTCATCAAGATCTCGAACATCCTTAACAGATATTCGTGAACTGTTAATGTCACCATGCGATAAAAATTAAGCTCTGTACTAAGCCAGTATTTTATTTTTTTGACAAAAAAAGAATTTTACCACAAAAACTCCAAAAACACTCACCTTTTTTTTCGCGTCCCCTACATGCCCACCTTAAAATTGAAACATTAAAAGATATATTTCCAAACCAATTATTCGATTTGATTATTTAACAATCGTGGAAAAGATGATCAATTCGTCGATGCATCACAATTCACAAGCCTCAGAATTGGTAGAAATAATCAATTAGCCACAGAAAAATAATCAATGCATTGCTTAATCAATCGTAACCACCCACTCTAGCACTTAGGCTACTCCTTAATTTCCCACTTTCCCCCCTTTCTCTTTTTCCCTTGACCTTTCCACTCTCCAACCTCCTGCTAGTGCTCCGGCATGTACTGGAAGAGTAACGGTTGGAGGAAAACATCGCAAATTGAATCCCACCTCTACTCTGTCATCAATCCAACCTGCCTCTAGCCCAACCACTATGACAGTCAACTATATCTCGCAGGAAAACTCTGTGTTAACCCCCTTCAAGAATGAGCTCCCACTGCCCCAGCTCTGACTACTCCTGGAGCTGGATCATCGAAAGTTGAGGCTTTCCTGACCTAACTCACTCCCAACCATCAGACCTCAGATAACCGGCTGAGCTGAGTCAAAGGAAAGGAACGCAGACAGCCTTACCTCATTAAATGGGACGAATAATAAACCAACACCCAAAATAAGACTATATAAAGAAATACAAACTTACCAAAGATGTCTATAAATACGATAAAGTTGAGCAAAAAAATTATTTTTTCAGAAATCATCCTCAAAAATTCCTCCCAAGGTAGCCCAGCTTTTATACCTAAGATGTATCTTGCACTTACCGAGACCCAAACCTGCCTTTTGTACTTGGCTGCCAATAGTTCCCAGTTCAACTGGTATTTTACATGAAAACTAATAAGTCCCAGGGCCAAACCTTCGACAGAGTTGGTGTCTATCTTCTCACTCAAGTGTTCAGCCATGGCCAGCTATGTGTAGCTTTTACAAGAGTTGGTGTCTACCTTCCTACTCCAGTACTCAGCCATGGCCAGTTATATGTAGTCTTCATAAGAGTTGGTGTCTACCTTACTACTCTGGTACTCAGCCATGGCCAGCTATATTTAGTCTTCTTAAGAGTTGGTGTCTACCTTCCTACTCCAGTACTCAGCCATGGCCAGATATATGTAGTCTTCTTAAGAGTTGGTGTCTACCTTCCTACTCCAGTACTCAGCCATGGCCAGCTATATGTAGTCTTCATAAGAGTTGGTGTCTACCTTACTACTCTGGTACTCAGCCATGGCCAGCTATATGTAGTCTTCTTAAGAGTTGGTGTCTTACCTTCCTACTCTGGTACTCAGCCATGGCCAGCTATATGTAGTCTTCTTAAGAGTGTGCCCTACAGAGACATTTAAATGTAGGCAGGTCAAAGTAATTGCCAAGGTGTCCTTGTAAATGAAGAGCCCAGAGTCCATAGAAAAAATGTAGAGTATTGAGAATTGTGTAAAATTAATATTTTATTTAAAATGAATAAAAGAATCTGTTCATTGAACTGATCTCCTACACTGCCACAAGGCAGGAGTAGAATCTTTATCACATAATTAGGTTAGAATGACCCCAAATGCTCGTGCATAGTTAGGCTGAGAGCAGAATTCCATTGCAAAATGTTGGCATCGATCTACAATTCCCATATTGTGTGTACTTCGAGGCGTGGCTTTCATACAGCCCAATAACTTGGCAGCCATGGACACAAATCGCCTTATCTTTTGTTTTGGAAAATCTAAAAATATATCAAAACATGTGCAAAATTGTGTCTGTCGGTAAGGCCTGTCCATAGAATGGAATAAAAAAAGTTATGCACTAACATTCATATTAACACTCTATGTGTACATCACAAAATAAAACCACAAATTGTAAAGTTAGTGTTTATATATATTTTTTTTTTTAACCCCTGTACAGTACATAGAATGGTTCACCTTTTTTTGGTCAGTCTGCCAGTTCCCCAGTGATGCAAATGAAATCAATATAATGGTTGAAATTGGAGGCACTAAACTTTCCCTTTCATTATTGCTACAAATCTGTGTACAGCCTTTCAGTAGCTTGGTCAATCTACTCAAACTGGAGGTAATGGCCACCCATAACCAAATACCGTCATGTAATAGAGCTGTGTGAACAACAAGTTTTTTAGCATTAAGTTAACAGCCACAATATTTGTTATGTTATAAATGAAAGTACTTCAATATTTAAATAATTGGTATGGGTTGCAGTATTGGCTCCAATACCAAAACAGAGTATTAGTAAAAACAATGAGACTAGTATTGGTTATGTAATGTGGGATGTAATGGGGGTAAAGTAAGAAGCATGATTTAAATTTGGTGTTTGTACAGTTTTTATAACATTTTTTTTTAGCCAAAATAAATAAAATATTTCTCCAATACAAACATAAGTTTAATTTTCTTCATATGAATCAATTTTGAACCTGTAAAATCTAAGAGAGAAATAAACTTTAATTTGTTTTAATATAACAAAGCTTCACACAGCTCTATTATATATAAGTATATTTTATGGGCTGTTTAAATTAGGCTTGATTTTTTTTTATATTTATAAAATGTATTGTATGAAAATTTTGATATTCCTAGAGCCCTCGTATTATGAATAAGAATGTTCAGTATTTAAAAAAATATTTTCCATTTGAGTAGGCTCTAAATTATAAAATTAGTTAATAAAATATATATAAAAAAAGAACTAAACAAACAAAAATTCCACTTTTATTAATTTGTTATAGTTTAGTACAGTTAAAAGTGGAATAGAACAAATATCTTTTTTTATAAAAATAACTATGTAAATTATTACTTATTGATACTTAAAAACACAAACAATATTATTACAATTTTTACTTGTCAAACAAACATTATTCATAAAATAAAACTATAACAAAGTTTTGAAGTAACTAGGCTATGTAATATTTCATTTGTAGCATTTAAATAACTGACCAACAATAAAAAAATAATCAGTTCTTAATAAACGAAGTGTTTCAAATTATAAAAATTTTACTTCACAAATGCACACTACCCGATTCTTTGAAATAATTTGATACTCTTTTATCATGTACATACTAAAAATTTAAAGGCAATTTAATTTTAATACTTAGCTAAACTTAACTACAAATTAATGTATACCAAATTACTTCTTAAGTAAATGGTTTTAATATCGAGACTGGCTACTAGAGGAATAGCTGCCTAATCCTGGAAGTTTATACTTCCCTACACACACACACCAAATATAACAAAGTAAACAGTGACAACAAATCTAGTTTAAATGTGTCAATAAGTTACAAGGGATTATTTCATAACTACATCAATATAACAAGGGATGGTTAACTTATTGGGTCATTTACTGACATACTATAATTCTAAACTAAAGGGTTTAATATTAGCTGTACATAACAGTTCTTGGCTACTGATTGCCACAAAAAATTATAATAAATATATAATTTAAATAATAAGTACCATTTAAAAAAATAATTAAAGAAACGTAATTTCAAAAAAAAACTACAAAGTTAGTTTTAAAAAGCTGTTCAAGTAGTTTCCGCCAACTTACAAAACCCCACAAAGCTATTGAAACATTAATATAACAATGTCAACAATATCAATAAACGCTATTTCACAGACATTCTAAATCAATTTAATGTAAATTATCACTCTCTCATTCATACTCTTATACACTTTACAACATGGATGACATTTGGACGACGAATAAATGACAACCTTTGATGACTTTGGTACGAACCTATTCACTAATGGGGACGGCTGTTCCGCTTCGAATGGCTCGGAAACTGGAGAGTTCAAAGATGGACAACCGGTTCGGAACAGTGGGGAAGATACCAGTTAAAACATAATGGACAGGATTAGCACACAAAGAAGTGCCCACTAAATAAGATTAATTCCAGAGTGGAATATGGAATCCTAACAGTTGATGAGCAATTGATACCACATATCAACTAATTATTTATTTGTATGACTCACACTCATGATGATAGTTTTATGTAAAGTACCACACACAACCAACATGACTAACCTCATATGTTAAATATCACTAATATGGACAAGTCTTAAACTAAATATGTTCCCATGGTTAATAATTATATCTAAAAAATTATTAAATTTAATTTATCAAAACAACACACAAATATAACTTTTAAAAAGTTAAAATGTCTGTATGAATTATGGTAAAACGAAGGTTTACCATAGCTTTTAGTTAGACAACCTAATTTGGTAAGTATGATAATTTTAAAATTGCTGTATATTTTTAGGCTAGATAGCTTAATTAAAATAGATTTAAAAATGACACCTGAAATTAATGAGCCCAGGTGTCAGTTTTCAATTTATTCAAATACGAATCAGATAAACTAATTTCTGCAATTACAATCTTTCATCCCCTAAGCTTCACTTTTCATTTCTACTTAAATGTATATATAGCATTGTTTTATTCCATCTAAATAACTTGAATTTCTTTTCTTTCTTTTTTTTTTTTTTTGGTAGC
>CABFWB010001669.1:61135-74502 GCA_902151455.1 Timema bartmani
TTTTTTTTTTTTTTTGGTAGCCTCTGAATAGTAAAAAAATTGTTGCATATATGAAAAGTGCGAGCCATTATTTACTTAAAAAAATATTATTTTCTAAAAAAAACCATTTTCATTTACTTTTTCAATATATAATTTATTACATGTTTTATGTTTATTAATATTAAATTATAGTTATTGGTGCCAGGTTTAATTTTAATTTTTTTTTAAGTAAAAACCTTGTGTGTTGTATTGATTTAAGCTAAAAAACAATTTTATCAAAAATTTCATTCTTTCACCTAAATGGTAGGACCTAAGAGATAAATACAATTTTACATATGGGTTTTGAAAATGTAGCACTAAAATCTATTTTTATTATAAAAGGGAGTTAAAAAAATTATATCTAGTATTTTACCCTTAAATAATAAAGCCAACGAAGTCTTCACACATAGTTGCTAAGAAAAATTCATTTATTTACAAAGAATAAAATTTGTGTAAAAAAGTAAAATAATAGTAAAGATATGAGAATTTTTTGTTTATTTTTTTTCATACCGGCATGTGGTGGGGAAAAACGGGTGTATTTTTAAAAAATACCTAAACACAATGGCCATGTATGATTTGCGCAGGTTGCTTGAAAACACAGGTCATGTTGAGTACATTTACAATTTGTCGGTACTATAGTAAAATGGCAAAATAATAATGGTCACAATGAAATATTAACCCATGCTTAATATTGCCATTTCGTTTAAATACTAGAACTTTTATTTACAGGGATTTTAGAAATAATGATCGAGGTGTCGATTATCAATTCTTTCGATGCCAGTAAGAATCAAGGATGTTGAGGAATTGAGTTTGACATCCTTAAATTATATTCATAAAATTTGTATGAAAAACATTGCAGCAAGTCATGATATGAACCCATCACACACACACAAACATGTTAGATAAACTTTTTAAAATCTACATTAATGTAATTATTATATGTTGAATTAGTTAAAAAATATTTTTATGGTGAACGTTACGTAAAACATAATGTTTCCTTATTGAATAAAAATATAAATTGTTTCGTCAATGCAAAAATTACCTTACAGAAAGGTAAGCTGCATTTAAAATAATTAAATAGCAAATGTTAATGAAAAACATTTGCTACAACATGGTGTAATAGCCACCCAACAATATAGCAACAATTTTTGCTAATATGTGTTAAAGCGCACAAGTAGGCAAGGCTAGGAGGCAACACGACTTCATGAAATGAATGAAAGTAGTGCTAGCACACAAGCTAAGAGTCGTCCCGGTCGCTGTGGCTAGAAATAGTCTCTTCCTGTGTGTGAACGTCCAGGTTGCTGAGGGAAGCGAGTCTTTGCCCCACGACCCCCTGCGATAGGGGGATGCCTTCTAGCATTGCGCATTTCCCGGTCCATCTCTATTTCTTCTAGTCGCTGGGTCAGGGAAAGTTTTTGTTGCACGGCTAGACGAAGTAGTTGGTTCAAAGTTTTCTTCTCCTCCTCTGCTGCTCCCAACTGCCTCTGTAGCTCATCGACCTGGGTCACATACTCCTCACAGCGTGCCGCAAACATCGCTCGCAAACCTGTTTCAAAAACAAATTATTAATAAACAAACATGGCAAAATTTGACAGATCATTGCAGTGTTTAGAAACATAGTTTGCAGGTCTGTTATAATTGATATATTACTTATAAAGACCGTGGAAAATTAAGACACAACACATAATCTGTCATTAAAATAATACAATACTACCCGCTTCTTTGGCCGCGTGGTCTAAGCTGCTACTCTCACAGTAGACTAGACTGTGAATGACAGGGAAATTGAGGTTCGAATCTCGGTCGAGTGTATTGAGGGTAGTTTAAAAAAATTGTTTTCCACTCTCCCTCCACACAAATTCGGGTACACTTACCATTAATAAAACCTTTCTAATCCTTAAAACCATTAGCGTCATTAGTAAATAAGTGTATAACCTGAACGAGTAGTAATACATGGTGCTAAAAAAAACAATATTATGGTTAAATGATTCTTAATCTTGTCTAGGGGTGTGGGCAATGGCTATTATTGATTTGTCTCAGGGTCAGGAAATTATATAATACTTTGAGAAGGACAGAATATGGGCAATTTCAATGTTCTAGCTTCAATAATTTAAATTCTCATTTCTTTTCTGTGGTATTATTACATTCTTTTTCATATCAAAGAAAATATATTAAGTATCAAAGCTGAATTTATAAAATTCATTTAAAGTATGGATGTATTGTGTTCATACCTGAATACGAGCAATATTAATTATCAATACATACACTCTCAAATAGTCTGTTTAGGAATTGGCTTTGTAGGTAAGTATTCCTCAATTTCTATTTTGTACATACAGCATATAAAAGGTATGCAATAAATGAACCAAATTAATATATAATTACATATTAGATATTAATTATATATTAATTTAGTTTAGCAACATTTTATCAACAGCTAACAATGGTAATTAAATATTAAGGATTAAATCTTGCTGTTGTTTTTAAGACAGTACAATATTTTGATTAAATGTTTATTTACTTACTTTCTTTCCTTACTTTCTCTATAACATTAGGAATTTGAAAGTTCATTGCCGCACTTACAAAAGTATGCTACACATCCTTATTTTGAGCTAGTTGTTCTATCCAGTCCACCTCATTACACCCGATCTCTTTCAGGTCCATTCTAATGCTATCCCCCTATATGTATCTAGGTCTTCCCAATGGTTTCTTCCCATTGTGTTTGCCAGTAAATACCCTGAACACAGTTTCATTCTTTCCTACCCAAGTCTTCCCGCCAATTTATTCCTGACCATTTCCATTACCATTACCATTACAAATAATAGTGGTGAGAGGCTGCTTCACTCCAGTTTTTATTTGGAACCACTCCATCCTTCCACTCTCCGTCTTAACACAACTCTTGTTATCCTCAAACATACTCTCTTTACTCTCATTACAACTCATTTTTCCTTCCCAGACTTCTTCATTACAAATGATATTATGTGAAAATAGTTTTTTAAAAAAACCTTTCATCACCTTTAAGTTCATGAAACAGTATATAAAAACAGCAATTTTCCATCCTTGAAATTATTATAGAGTGTCCCCACAATTTTCTATTTCATGTTTCCTTTATAATCTGTACTGCAAGTGTTAAAATGATAGCCTCTTCTGGTTCAAGCATTGTAAATTAGTGACAAGCTGCTGTGTTTTCTTACAAGCTTAAGTGTGCTGCATTGTGGCTCTAGTGAGCTTAATAGCGACTCTCATGAACCAGCTCACGTGCACTCGTCTGAAAGAGTCATTAGTGTTTTATCTCAACAATTTCTACTCCAGTTATCACTCAGGTAAGTGTGCTGGCTATTCCTTCTAATTTAAATCATGATTTAGCCTAGTGCTCTATTCCAAATAACCTTTAGACTATTTTACAGTTAAATAAATGTTTAAAAGAATATGATTTTACAACAGTTCATTATAAGTGGACATTAGAATCTTGATAGTTCTCAAAAGTGGTAGGCTCATTTCAAACTATCTAAAACTTCAATTACACAGAATAGCTAAAAAAAAAAGTATCTATATGTTTTTATGTTTAAAAAGTACTTAATATATTTTATTTTATTTCATAATAGAGAATTAGGGGGACAGTGAGTGGAAGGAGCATCGAGGGAGGAACAGTATGACTTCAGATCAGGAAGGTCCACAGTCAATCTCATATTTGCGGTAGGACACTGATTATGGGAAGGGCCTGCTGATAACCTTCCTGGATTTTGAAAAAGCCTATGAAAGTCTGTGCAAATAGAGAGTATCGGAATCAATGAAGAAGAAGGGAGTGAGACATAAGACGGTAAGGAAGGAGAGTGAGGAATATGTACAGTACAAAGGGAGTGTGAGCTATGTGAAAGTGGGAGGTGAGAGGACAGAGGGGTTTGAGTCGAGAAATGGCCTGAAACAAGGTAGTGCGCTATCACCACCACTGTTCAATGTAGTGAAGGACGAAATAATGAGAGAAAGGGTAGAAAGAATTGGGGAGGGAAGTATGAAAGCAATGGTGTTTGCAGATAATCTGATGGTATGGGCCAATAAAGAGAAATGCATTCAGCAGGTGGATGCGTGGGATGAAGTAATGGAGCGGTGTGGAATGAGGTTTAATGTAAGGAAGAGTGAAATGCTGATTACGAAAAGAAAAAGAGAAAGGTGCACAACTGGTGTGGCAGTAAGAGGGAAGCAGTTAAAGATAGTGCATGTCCATCACCTTAGCACAGTCAGTAGGGTGGGTAAACTAAGGGTCTCATGTTCGATTCTCAGCAAGGCCGAAAAATTTATTATTGGTGAAATGTGAGTTTATCCTTTCAAAGTGATGAATTAAAGGCCGGGGAAGTGGATGTTGTACCTTTCCTAGTATTAAGATAGAGTATAAAACATATAAAGCTACGATAGGCCTAGCAAGCCAGTAGTGGAAAATATATGGCTTGGATAGAAAGTTTAACCAAGCCACAGGCTGGAAACAGTAATAGATGTAAAAAAAAGTTAAAGATAATGAAAAGCTTTAGCTACCTGAGGGATGTGAAGGGAGGAAAGTGGAAGAAACCAAAGAGAAGTCAGTAATAGATGGAGGCAGTTTTTCAGAAGTGTGAGATGTATAATTTTGAGCAGGGATGTGCCGAGGAAGTGTAGAGGAGTGATAGACAGGACGTACTATGTAGCAATATTGATAGACGCAGCGGAAACGTGGGTAATGAAGGAACAAGATAGAAGCAGAATTCAAACCCGTGAAATTAAATTTCTGAGAATTACTATATGAGTGAAAAGAATTGATAAAATGAGAGAGTGATAATGATAGTTAAGGAGGAGCAAGTACAGGACAGGATAGAGAAGGCACGACAAAAGTGGTATGGTCTGTGAGGAGAATAGAGGAGAAGATACTAGGGATGAGACCCTCGAATAATTAAGGATATTCGAGATTCGAGGCTTCCAGCACATTTCGAAAAGAGGTTTTCCTTACTGAGATAAATTATAATTATAGTATGAACTTAACAACCAGGCCCCAGACCAGTAATTTTTCACTTAACTGAATGTATGATTGGTATAAGAAAGAATGTTAACATTTAGTTACTATTTGTATTTTCTAATATTCTAATATATTTATATTTCCTCTGGTGTTCATAATTTTTTTCAAGATTAGAGATTCGAAGGTAAATCAGAGATTAGGATTGAAGATTTGAATTTGTAAATAGTGGATTCGACCTAGCTCTAGAAGATACCAAAGAATGTGGTCGATAGTGAAGTGAGGGACAGGAGGCCAAGAGGAATACTAAGGGCCAGATGGCTGTAGGGTGTGTAGAGAAGTGTGGAGGAGCGAGGAGAAGATTTGGTCATTGTGGAGGAGTAGAGGTGGTGAGTTGGAGAGGTTTATATTTCAAAGAGACCTTGCCAGTGGCTGGAAACTGTCCATAATGATGATGATGATGAGGAGGAGGAGGAGGAGGATGAGGATGAATAAAAAAGTAATTTCATAAATCGAGACATACGTACATATTATTTGAATGTGAAAAAATACTATCTAGTGTTTTATGACCTAATTGTTTTCTGTTTTTACTTGTGATTGTTACTACGCCGTGTTGCCCCTCAAATGGTTCATTCTATGTAAAAGGATGTGCACCAGGCATATTCATACCTCGAACTATAAATAACTTTGTACTATCAAAAGGCACAGTGGTTAGTTTCTGGATTCATGCGCATCAACTCATATAACAAACAATTTGAATAAACATTCCAACATAACCTCCAATGAAACCAAGGTGACAGCTGTTGACAATTATGTGATTTGGTTACAGATTATGTCGGGGAGCATTAATTTAAAATTCATCATAAATGACACTAATGAAGAAGTGGAAGCAAGAAGTGCGTTGCACATTCCAAACTCGGCTATAAATTTATTACCAGTTGATAAAATAGTCCAGAAAGGTCATATTTGTTTTAAATTTTGTCCGCGCCAAAGGTTTTGACCCTCAAATAAACTTGACCCAAAATTATTGAGCTCATCTATATTTAGGGTAAAACCAACTATTTTATAAATAATAATTTATATTGTTTGTGAACTTACTTGAGAAGGTGGCTGCGTCCTCTTTGAGAAGACGCAGTTCATTGCGGAGCTTCATCATGGTGTCACTGACAATGGCCTTTTCATTCTCATACTTGGACTTGAGGTTAGTCAGAGCCACTTCAGCCGTGTTCTTGTTTGATTTAAGTACAGTGCGCAAAGTTGCAATCTGTTCTCGTTTCGTCGATAGCAGAGACTTCAGCTTGATCACTTGTTCTTGTAGTTCACTCAGCTCTGCTTCCTTAGAGTCATTATTCAGGGCTGAAAGAAAAATGTTAGACATTAATAAAACATCAACATAGTTAACAGTCGTTCAGAACCTAAAGCCTTCAGACTAATGTGAACATACTATTTTGAGTTGTATTAAGGTGGATTGCAACTAATTGGAATCTATAAACTTTTGTTTACATCCATTTCTGTTTCCAGCAGTTTTTTATTCATGTCATATATTTTCCACTACAGGCTTGCTAGGCCTGCCGTAGCTTCATAAGGCTTATCATCTAACTTAAGACTAGGATAGGCATAACATCCAGTCCCCGAACATTAATTCATCACTGTGAAAGGGTAAACCCACATTTCACCAATGATAAAGTTTTCAGCCATGCCAGGAATCGAACTCGGGACCCTCGACTCAGTAAACAGGCACGCTGCCATCTGAGCTAGGGTGTTAGTTAATCTATAAACAATGGCTGCATCAAAAAATACTTGAGGAGACAATTTGAACATCTATTCTGACTTTTTCTTACACAAATAGTGTTCAAATTTTGATACTATCAAATATATGGCAAATATGCATTGTTGGAGTGTGAAAAGTACATTTTTTTCAATTTGAAGCAAAGTTGAATCTAATATATTAAATATTTTCCGTGCTGAATTGGTGTTTGAGTAGTTTATAAAGATTGTTTTATGATGAAAATGATAATATATTGTGCATACTTATAAAACTCTAGACACTAAATATTATATAAAATTGTAGTTGATTATTCCCTCATATACTAAGATTAAAGATGACTGTCTGAGAATTCTACATGTGTTATTTTCAGGCAAAGACATATCTTCAATATCTGGATAAAAATCTGATATCAATAGAGACTCTAATTTGTGGTGAATAAATGTTGAGATAGTAAATTCATAACTCTTCTGGGTGTACTTATTCCTTGGTATGTATATCAAACTTCTTTTGTTTAGTTATTCTTCTTCAACCCTCTTATGTGTGTTCTCTTTTTGATTATGAGTAAAGCTATTTCCCAGCTATCCTGTTTTTATTTAATGTATCCAACAAAGGTTATGGGCCCAGTCAAAGTTTTACACTGCGCAAGTGACATAATGAAGTGAAAAAGATATGAAATAAGTAATTCCATTATTTATGTTTAATTTAGGGATAAGCATGTTTACAAACTTAAAGTTTTTCAAAAGTTTTACACAGCAAATTGTAAAAATGAATGCATTTTCATCTGGATTGTCAATAGTAGGGGAAAAAAATCAGTAGAGAAAACAACTCCAGCTGGAAATTTGCAATGAAAGCTTACCTGGAGAACAAAGATCTTTTAAAGTGATAGAGACTGCGGCAAAATACACATCTAAGATGGATTATTGAATGAATTAGGCCAGGAAAACCCTTGAAAGAATTGAGCCAGGAAAACCCTATCGAGAAGAATTTTGTTGGTTGAGAAAAAAATATTATTCTCACATAAAGAATGCCAAGACAGCAGCTGAAGCATAGAATGCATTGGGAAAAGCATTCAAAGACTCGGGCCTGACAAGGATAGTGGGGCTACTAAGAAAACTACTTACTACAAACCTTAGCAACTGTAAATCTGTGTTTATTGTGGTTCTTGGTTCAACAGAAGTCAGTCAAAAGGACTACTTTTCTATCCCAGAAAATGGTTGCCATCAGCTTTTTGTTTGAAAAGGTTTGTTTGGTGAATATGTGTGTAGCCACTGCTTTGACAACTCTTTGCTTTCGACATTCACAAATTGAACCCACATCTTTCACTGTACTCATTCTTCGATGAAATTCAGCAGCAAATTTGCCCTTAGTGTGAAAAAATTAATTTCACAGATGGCAACAGCAGCAATTGCAGCTCACATGTTTAATCATTCCTCTAAGACAATTATAACTGACGAAAGATGGCCAAACCCATGACGTGGAAAGAGACAACTCATTACGTGATGTAATTGCGCATATGCAAGCTCTTTGCTCCACTTTCTTTGAAACACTTTCTTAGCGAGGTAAATTTAAACAGAGGTTGAAATGCGAATAGCCCTCGTACTAACATTATAAATTAATATTTAATTGAAAAAATCTTAATTAAATAAATTGCATGTTGGGGTGGTAACTTTATTTATCAGCTTTTATTGCTTTTATCAGCATCTATCAGCTTATATTGAAATATTACAAACAATTGTGTATTCTGCATTTTCTAAAATGTTTTAGTGTATAAAATTATATAAATAAACACAATATCAGAGTTCTTCATGCATAAAACTAACAAACAATATTAAGATCTTAGATTTGGCTATAAGAATATTTAATTGATTTGAATCAAAATCCCTTCGAATTGAAAAAGTGGGCTTGGCATCTTCCTAAAACTGTGAATATATATCAATCACCCACCTTCAGACATGCTTGCTCTCAGTCCCTTCATCTTGGACAGGTCGATAGTGTTCTCCACGGCTGTGCGGAGGTACTTGATCTGGTCCAGTATTGTTTCAACATGTTTCGCCATGCCCGCTGCATCATTCAAGCTCTCCAAGTCCTTGAGAGGAACGTCAGTCTTGAGCTGAGCTCTCAGCAATTCAATCTTGGACAGTGTAAAACCGTCCTGTGGCGGCATTATCATGTCACCAGCTGAAACACAGAGGACCTCTAATTTGAGAAGTCAACAAAACCACCAATGCAAAATAAATTATTTAAGTACGTAGTTATGACTATAGTTTATTTTGTAAAGTGATCATCACACCTGAATTATTGACACTTAGAACATCAGCTCAATATAACTGTATTAACACACAAATTATTTTTTAACAAACCCGACTCAGTGGTCAAATGGTCTAAGGAAATGTTTCACAAACTTTTCTCAATAGTGGACCACTTGATATGCGTTTGATATTGGCTACTTCTTATGTTTAAGGTGCTAAACCTCTTGAAATAAGTGCTGTTAGACTTAAAAAATATAAGTTTACCCGACTATTACTGCCCAATATATAAAATTAATGAATGAAGATATATTTCATGCATTATTTGATATTTAAAAGCCACTTTTATCATTTTTTTTTCCAAACACAGATTTTCATTCTTTAAATCTATTTAGGGATAAATATTACCATCAAGTAGCCTAGTGTAGTTGTTATTTAAGGGTGCTTAAAAATTGTGTTGACAAGTAGGTAGCTGTAAAATAAAAGTAGCTGAAATTTTGGGTATCCATCTGATTCATCAATATTAGGGACGTGCGAGACTCAAAAATATCTCGAAAATTCAAGAAAAAGATAATCTTGATCTCGTCTCAAAAGTTAAAAGATGAATCTCGAAAATTTGAGAAATTAAAAAAAAGCAAATAATGGCCCTAAGAAATTAAAAAACAAAGTCGAGAATTTATTATTTCCAATAATACCTCAAAAATAGGCTGCATTTCCCCCCAAAAAAACAGCCTTTACTAAGAAATGTTTTGGTTATATAATTGTTTTTCAATATCAAACTCTGACAATATTAGCTTTTACCTTAAAAAATTAAATTATAAAAGATGTTCATTTTATCTATCACTATTTTATTAATTATATTTAAAATGTGTATGAGTTATATCTCGAGTGTTTGAATGAACTATAAGACAAACTAAAGTAAGCGCCAGCTCAAATGTCAAAAAGGAACTCTATAAACTATATATTTACTTTGATAAACATAATCTACATTTGTGTACTTTCAAAGGACATTTTTTCATCTCGGTCTTGTATATCGATACTTTTTTATATTCTCGTCTCAAATTGAAAAAATGGTTCTCGCACATCCCTAATCAATATCATCAACTGTTTCCAGTTTGTGGTATTGGCATGTAATTAAGAGGGAGAAGGAGAGGATGCCAAATAAATTCCTCCATATTCCTCTATTCTTCTCCTCTCACTTGCACACTTTCTGTAATCTGCTCCTCCCATCTCTTTCTTGGCCTCCCTTGCAGCCTTTATCCGACATACTTCATTTCCATCATTTTATTTGGCATCCTCTCGTTGTCCCTCTTCACTACATGCCAATACCACCTCACCTATTCATCACAAGACACAATGCAAGACAAACAAAGAACCTTTTTCAAGGACCTCAAAATCGCAAGCCTGAACTTGGGTATCTATTTAAAGCTTGGCTTGAAGCTCAAAATCAGGGTATTTGCAAAACCTTAGCTTGAATTTAAAAATCTTGAGCTTGCAGATACCTAATTAATAAACAATTAAGTTAACTTTAAGGTGTTCAATTTTCTCATGCTGTTGTGTGTGTGTGTTTTAGTAAAACCTTTTTATGGCTCATTTTGGTTTAAAAATTTGCGAAAGGTTTGGGCAAAGAAAAATAAACTACTGTATATATATTTTTTTTTTCAAATACAAATAAACTGAAAGAAGGTTTCAAAATCCAAACTTACTGTAATAACTTGTTGCTAATATAAAATACAAATGTGATCTTTTTTGACCTGGTGTCATGCCTCCATGTTTCTCATGGTCTAGGAGCACTCTACTGGGTGTTTCTCCATTAACGGTGCAAACATGATGGTACAGCTGCGCCAACTCATCTGAGATGGTTAGGAGGTCATTCTGAGCTGTGTCGAGGGAAGAGCTAGCCTCTCCAGCCAGCTCACCCAACAGCCTCACGTCATTCTGCAGGTCCTGCGCCCTCTGCTCTGTGTCCAGCAACTGCAAGGTCACACAATTGTGTAAGACAAGTGATTCTTAAACACTCCCCGACAGCCTCACATCATTCTGCAGGTCCTGCGCCCTAATGCTCTATGTCCAGCAACTACAACGTTGTGCGAGTTGGAGTGGCATTGTTTTGCAAGAGACTTATTTTTCAACCTGATAACACTAGAAAACTGATGACCTCCCAAGGATTGAGCTGATGGAATACAAACGTGCCATTATTGCAGCGAGCCATTCAAAACAAAAGGTGTGGTCTGTTGTTATCTGGCATCATCCTCCTGCATGACAATGCCTGATCACACAATCCAGCTCACATTGTTGGTCTCCTTGAAGAGTTTGGCTGAGAAGTGTTTGATAATCCACCCAGACCTTACACCAAATGACCACTTGTTCTTGCACTTGAATAAATTCCTTGGCCCACAACACTTTGAGGACAATGACGAGCTCAAAAAGGTGGTCTAGGACTGATTAAGTTCACAGGCAGTAAGCTTCTAAGATGATGGTATACAAAAGTTAGTGTCATGCTACGATCGATGTCTGAATTCTGGGCTTAAGGATTTTTATAAGTTAATCTAGTTAACATAACATATATTTAAGAGGGGTAGGAAGCTTCTAAAACTCGGCTTCAAAAATTTGTCAGTTTCAATTTTGATATGAAAAAACAATTTAAGCTTTGACAATCACATAGCTTTACCAATAAAAGTATTTAAAGCTAAAGTACACATTTATGTTCAAGTTCTGCCATTTTGTGTTGGTATGTATATCACATACTTAATGGTAATACGACAAAAATATTAAATAATTAAATTGCATAGTGAGGTAAACACTTGTTATTATTATTATTATTATTATTATTAGCACCGCGTCTTACTACCCGTTCGGGTTATACGCACTTACGCTAATGTGTAAATGGTAGGGTGATTGTGAGATGAAATGGAGGACCTACAGTTTAACGTGGAATCCGAACCACGGTAGAGGCCTGGCATTCCACACATTCACAAGCTGTGATTAATACACGTCTTGTCAGAGGTGAAGGAAGGGTTTGGCAATCAGATAAATCCGTGCCGGGACCGAGGATTGAACCCCGGACCCCCAGCACAGAAGTCTGACACCTTACCCCTAGACCACCAGGTCACCCGTAAACACTTGATTTATCAGTTTGGCACAGAATATCTTAAACCTGTTTGAACACAATAAAATGTTTTGTAAATCATACTTAATACCTAAAAGTAACGATGGTCCTTGAAATCTTGAATCCTTCAAATTCCTCGAATCTTTATGGATATTCGAGATTTGAGAACATTTCAGATTCAAGACTCAGATTTATTTTTAAATCAATTTTTTTCAAGTTATATTTATTTTAAAGCTCTAATACTGCTTATTGGTGGTTCAGAACTAATTATAATTATAGAATAAACTTGACAACCAGGCCCCAGACCAGTAATTTAATACTTAAATGAACGTATGCATGTTATAATGAATGGATTATAATAAATTATGTTAACATCTAGTTACTATTTATATTTTCTATTATTCTAATATATTTATATTTCCTCTTATGTTCATAATTTTTCCCAAGCTTCGAATTTGAGATTTGAATTTGTAAAATAGTGGATTCAACCCAACTCTACCTAAAAGTTATATGCAAAATCTAATACTTTTCTGCAACATAAACTTTTTTTAAATATTCAAATTCCGATTTTACTTTGGGGACATTTCAAACAATTCAATTCAACTTTGTATGGAAATGAGAAAGTAGGCTTTGCAATCTAATATAATATTTTTTTCTTGTGAAATATTTTCTCTGAGCAACATTATTAAAATTGATAACTAATTTTTTTTTAAATACATTCTTTTTTGATTGATTTTTTAAAATTGTATTGAAATTTCTAAAAAATGTGGTATATGTTACCTTATTCTTGAGGTTAGTGACTTCAGTGCGAAGCTGCAGGGTAGGATCCGAACAGTTAAGTCCCTTTTCGAGTTCTGCAAGGTCAGCTCTCAGCTGTTCTATCTCCCGAGAAGCTAGCGTGAACCACTGTTTATATTGCATCACCACCGCATGTGCCTTGTCCACAGCTTGATCCTGGAGTCAACATCATACCATTGAGTATAGAGATAACATTCTAAAACCTTCATTAAGACAAGGGATGAGCCCCTCGAATAACAGAAATAATAAAGGAATAAAGATTCAAGATTCAAAAAAATTATAAAAGAAAATATTTTTCAAATTCTGAATTTGAATTCTCTGACAAACCTATAATAAATATTCAAAATTCAAAAACCACCCTCTACAATTGAACTAGGTTGCCATATATTTGTGATAAACCCATATTACTACGTAGTAAAGGTGTACCCGCTTTGATGGCTGCATGGTCTAGGG
>CABFWB010001669.1:74539-123868 GCA_902151455.1 Timema bartmani
GGGGGGGTTGTTGTTCCTCATAAATGGTTTTCCACTCTCCCTCCGCGCAACTGTGAATGCACATCCTTTAAATTAAGCCATCCTAATCCTTAACACATTAGTGTAATTAGTACATGGACGTTTAACCCGAGTGGGTTGTATGACAGGGTTCTAAAAGAAAAGCAAAGGGGTGTGCTTTTGACTAATTATAATAAATACATTTTCTTAGTAAAAAGAGATGTGAAACAATATTTAGAACTAGCACACTCATTGTGGCTAGTTAAGACTGTCTATGAGCAATACTTCTGTTTGGTAGTGATTTCCTTGACCAAATCAAATAGCTTGTATTCAACCATTGAGAATGGAAGGCCTCCGTGGCCTTTTTATGAAAACAAGTTTAGGTATTTTTAATAATGTTCATATTTGATTTGGGAGCCGAAATCTTAGCTAAGTCAGTAACGTATCTGTGTACTGAGCTAAGGGTCCCGGGTTAAATTCCTGGCATGGTCGAAAAAAATTTCATTGGTGAAATGTGGGTTTACCCTTTCACAATGATGAATTAACGGCCAGGGACTGGATGTTGTTCCTGTCCTAGTCTCAAGATAGATTATAAGGCATATGAAGCTATGACAGGCCTAGCAAGCCGGTAGTGGAAAATATATGGCTTGAATAAAAAACTGACCCAGGCTACAGGCTGTAAACAGTAATGTAATTAAAAATATTTGATTTGGTTAAGGAGTAATAAATGACACTTTTATCTTCTTTATTTTTATCCCCTTTTCCTTATTTGATACTAGCTTAGTCTTTTTTGACGACATGTTTCAGCGTTATTGATATTACACCGTCTCCAGGTCTGAGGAAAGCCAATGTAATTGTAAAATATTTTATAGAGTTATGACGATACAAATATTTTTTGTAATAAGAATGTTAATTTATGTGATTATTTATTTAATATTTTGTATGATATCTTCTATTCTCTCTGGACAATTTCCATGTTTAATGTTCAACTTTATTAACCTTAAAATTTTACTGTCATAGCTCCACCACAGAAGTTTTCATCCTTCCCAATCAATTTGGCATCACTGAAGACAACATCCTGTTTAATCTTACTACTACTACTTCCTGAGGAAGATGCTATAATAGCATCAAAATATTGAATTGTGTGTAAATATGTGTTAGTATTTTTACTTTTATTTAGGCTCTAGTATTTTCCTACTATTCTAGCATTTTATTTATTACAGATAAGGAGAAGGGAATAAAAATAAAGACTATTTCATTTTGAAGTTTAGTATTTTATGTAAATAATAAATATTAAGGCTAGTCAAACTAAACACCAGTTTATCTAAGAATCAATAGCATATTTCATCATTTGCAGTGCATGTAAGTTTATATGACTTAACCTATCAACTTTTATAATCAAATCTACCCTTATCACCATCTTTGTTTACAAAACACAACCTAAAAGGTGTTTTCACCCTCCAGCTGGTCAAAAACACTTGTTCAATAACACTCAATACCAAGACATAAACAATTCAATTCAGAAAACTCAACTTATGTAATAATTAAGCCTCCCTCAGTAAAAAAAAACAAACCTTAAAAAGGTAAAAACTTTAAAATGATTATTTACAATTAATATTTTGTTGTGTGGCACACACTCTTGCAATAAATTAACCCTAAATTGAGTCGGTTGATGTTACCTGGTCGGAGTGCAGGATTGTTTTGTCCGCTTTCTGTCTTAAATGTTGAAGAGAGTCGACATGAGCAGCCAATTGCAATATCCTGGCCATAAACACTTGCAGTTCAGATTGCGATCGCTCCACACTCGACTGAGAGTCCCGCAGATTCTGAGTCAGGAGTAACTTGTCATTCTCAGCTTGTTCAAGCTGTTTTTCAAGCTTTTTAAGCTCATTCAGGTGGATCTCACTGAACAGGTCAACCTGAAAAAAACAAAGATCATGTATACTAGACCAGAATGAGTAAATCTTTATTCCTATTATACTTACACAATTTAGTTATAAACTGACAGTAGATATGATAAGAGTAGCAGGTGATGTAGGTATACAATGGTTATACAGAGTGCTGAGAGTGATTTGGAAAGAGAACAAGGTACCGTAAGACTGGAAAAAGGGAGTTTTAATACCTATTTTCAAGAAAGGAGACAGGAAGGGATGTACAAATTATAGGGGGATAATCCCAATGTGCCACTGTACAAAAATATATGTGAAGATATTGTAAAAGAGAATAAGAAATGAAATTAAAGGAAAGTGAAGAGAGGAACAACACATATTAAGGGAACAGAGATCTACTATAGACTTAATCTTTGCCACAAGACAGCTGATGAAAAGAAGGTATGAATAAGGTATAGACTTGGTAATGGTATTTATGGATGTGGAGAAGGCATATTATAGTGTTGATAGAAATAAAGTTTGGAAAGCGATGGAGGAGGCTGAAGTGGAAAGAGGAGTGGTAATGACAGTGAAAAGAATGTACGAGGATAACAGGAATTGTGTTAAGACGGAGAGTGGGAGGACAGAGTGGTTTCATATAAAAAGTGTGAAGTGATGGTAATAACAAGGAAGAGGGTAAGGCCTAATAAACTAAAGCTATAAGGTTTGATGGAGTAGAGCTGAGAAAAGTACAGAACGTAAAATATCTTGAAAATGTGAATGATTACAAAGGTGGAAGTAGAGAGGATTTAATGAGAAAAGGACAGCAGGGAGAGTTGTTCTATAGGTGTGTAAGAGACCTGCTATGGAGAAGAGAAGTGCCCTTGAAGTGTAAGGATGTGTTGTACAGGGTGTACTTTGTACTTGTCACATATGCAGCAGAAACATGGACAATGAATGTAAGAGAGACTAGGAAAGTGGAGGCCATGGGAATGAAATTTGTGAGGAGCATGTTAGCTTTTATGAGGAGAAACAAGATTAGGAATGTAGTTAACCAGGGAAGAGTTGGGATATAGGGAGTACATAAGATAGTAGAGGAAACAAGACTGCGATGTTATGGGCATGTAATGAAAATGGAAGAGCGGAGGATTCTAAGAAGAATGCTCAAAATGGAGGTGGCGAGCAGGAGGCCAAAAGGAAGACCCAGGAAGGACAGGTAGAGTGACATTTCATTTTAAATTTTCGGAAATATTCATTTTTAATGATAACAATTACATAAAAACAAAAAATAACAAAGAGAACAAAAAGTTTAATCTGTATCTTTGAAAAAAGTTTAAAAGTAACCGACACTTGAAGGTTTTTCAGTTACTTTTTAAAAATTTTCAAACAAATATTTTTTTTTTAAATTCTTTTGTTTTGTGTTTTTGTGCCATTATTATTATTAAAAATAAATATTTACGAAACTTTAAATTAACGTGTTAAAGTAATAAGAAGTTGTAAATATAAAGAGTGTATCAATAAATGAAGAGAGAAGTATTTACTATCAAGGCCTATCCTAAATCTCTTTCAGGTTATATTCCTTTACTATCGCTTACATGACATCATTGTATAATGTTTTTAAACTGTTTTCATATATTACCAAGCCATTAGGCAATTATTTATTTTATATAAATTATTAATTATATTAACAATTTATACCAACATGCTATAAAATCTTATCCAACATAATTTTAATGAGATTTACTCCATATGCAGAGGAAATAATCGGGGATCATCAGTGTGGATCATGACAAATTAGATCAACAACGGATCAGATTTTTACTATTCGACAAATATTAGGGAAAAAAACGGGAATACAACATGATGGTTCATCAACTATACATAGATTTTAAAATGGCCTATTATTCAGTTAAAACTTTAAAGAAATAAATTATATGAAATTTTATTTAAACTTGTGATACCCCAAGAACTTGTCAAGATAGTTAAGGTCTTTTAATAAATTGAAAAAATATACTTTAACACGGGAATCAAGCCCTGAACCTTTGGCTTATCACGCCAATGCTCTCCCACTGACCTAGCCAGGGTTTGTCCCGTGCTCAGGGTCATTAATTTCAACAAGAAAGGTGAAGAAATCAATGTTTTACGAAGAAATAAAAACTGGACAAATTATCACATATATATTTGCCTAGGCCATAGCAATGGGTGAGATTGTACCAAGTTATTTATCTTGAACATCAATGCAATCAGCACTTAGCAAATTAATTACTGCTAACTTTTAGTTTAATCAATATATAAGACTCTACTCCCAATATTATTTTCTGTCATATTTAATACTTTTAATCAAAATTAGTAATGGTATTAAACGTCTACTTAAAGAAACTCTTTCTCTTTTGCAACCTTAAATAAATCATCATCATCAACAAACGTTTACAGCCTGTGGCTGGGTCAGTTCAATAAAATTCCTCCAGCTTCCCCTATCCTTCCACAATTTTAAATAAATACTATTTTTAAATATAATAACATCATATTAGTCATCATCTTAACTAAATTTTGTAATGCTATTGATTTATTTATGAAGGACACATAAAATCATTATTTTATTTCTCTCTTTCCATTTCATCTCACAATCACCCTACCATCGCACATTAGCGTAAGTGCATATAATCCGAATGGGTAGTAAGACATGATGATGATAATGATGATGATGATAACAACAACAACAACAACAACAACAACAAAAACAACAATAATAATAATAATAATAATAATAATAATACTCTCTTGATGATTATAATTTTTGAAAGTATGATATTTTATTGTTTATTGTATTACTAGCCTTGTATATGGAGAAGTAATCACAGGTAGATAACAGAAATTGGAAAATATTAACAACAAAGTTACCACCTTCGTTGGCCATGTGGTCTAAAGTGCTACTCTCGCAGTAGACTAAACTGCCAATGACGGGGAGATTGAGGTTCAAATTTCGGTCGGGTGTACTGAGGTTGGTTTTTCTAAAATGGTTTTCCACTCTCCCTCCACACAACTGCAGGTACACTTCCTATAAATATAACTTTCCTAATCCCTAAAACCATCAGCATAATTAGTACAAATGAGTAATAAGATTCGGTGCTAAGAAAACCAATTTTTTTTAACATAGTATTTGTTGCATCCCTGTTACAATTCATTAGTTTTTGAGTGACATGTTTTATTATCCTTGATGTGGTATTTATTTTATGTTAGGTACTGTACATCGGTCGAGTTATGGTCCAATGTTGGTAAGGACATTGTGTATCTTGTATTTGCATATGGTAAGTACAGGTCCTACATTGTTATAGTACATTCATGACCCTAGCTTACTTGGATGACAGCTCAAAAAGTTACTAGAAATAGTCCCTAATGCATTCCTAGCGCACCGACAGCTGACATTTGTCACTTTGGATAACTGTAATGAAAACATTATGTTAATGTATGAATATCATAGTTAGCCACAGTAATTTTGGCCAATACTATTTATATATTTATCTCAGGTCGGGCACATATCGTTTTATTCTACTTAAAAAGATTGTTATTCACAGCACTTTCACAAAATGTCAAACGAATATTGATTCAAAATGGCGACTGACGAATTTAAACCATGTGATTGAACATGACGCAAACAAGTTCTTAACAACGGTTCATCCACGCAGTGGATAAAAATATTTTATTCAGTTCAATATTTTGAAATATGATAAAATAATCATAAAGTAATTCATTATATATTTAAAAAAAAGTATTTTCTCTTTTCCAAGTAAATATGGTGCCTGTATTAAAAGGTATTAATGTATGCACTATATTACACATCATAGATAACATTCCAAAATGGAGAATAAGTACTTTTAATCATGTTTAAAATATTGTTTCGGAATGAGTAGAAAGAAATGATTAAAAGTAATGAAATAGTGTGAGAAAACTTAAGTTTACATTATTTTAAACGTAAAAAAAACATTTAATTAGAAAATTTAACATTTTTAACAAAACAGTGATCTTTTACAAGTTTTGGCAGCCCAAAACCTAAACCTGTGATTTATGAACTGTCATCCAGGTAAAAACCTATCAAGAATAGACTCAACTTTGCCAGGAATCCTAACCCTTTCTTCAGTAGTCTCAAGACTTCAAGTTTATTCGTGCTCTCTGATGTATTTTAGTTTTAGCTCAGCCCTCACAGTGACTCATAGGTAGAACAATTTACCACATAAAATGAAACTAAATCAAATGTCAATATTTGAAACATTAGTTTAATCCACCTTACCTGCTTGCCATCTGGTGAACTTATATCTCCACTTGAGCCGCTCTTGAGGTCTGCTTCAATCCTCTTGAGGACAGGTAAGTCATCCTCCCCATCACTGCCCATTGCTTGGTCATCATTTGTTATACCTGCACACAATAACTGCCATATAAGAGCTGACTCCCTCTCTTCCACAACAGTCACAATGAACTCACATCTCCTGAGCTAGAGGTAACCACCCTCCTAAGTAAGGAGTGAAAGTTAAATTAGACCGCTTAAATAAGGACTGAAATTAAAATTAACCCTCTTAAGAAAGGTGGGAAAGTGAAATTAAAACTGACCTTCTTAAATAAAGACTGAACGTGAAACTAAACCTCTTAAAAGAAAGGACAAAGTGAAACTATCCCTTTTAAATAAGGATTGAAATTTAAATTAACCCTCACAAATAAGGACTGAAAGTGAAATTAACCCCCTTAAATAAGGAGTTAAAGTGAAATTAGCTCCTTTAAATAAAGATTGAAAGTGAAATTAACCCCCTTAATAAGTATTGAAAGTGAAATTAACCCTCTCTAATAAATGAAAGAGAAATTAACCTTCTTAATTAAGGACTAAAAGTGAGACCCAACCTCTTAAATAAGGACTGAAAGATAAATTAATCCTCTTAAATAAGGAATAAAAAGTGAAATTAACCTTCTTAAGCAAGGAGTGAAAGAGTAGTGTCCAGGCGAACTATATTTTTAAATTCCCTTATTTTTCCAGGTTTTCCAGAGCCAATACATTTTTACGGCTATTATATAAAACTTTTAAGCTATTAGGCATATAACAAACATTATTTTATTTAAATAGCTACACATTCTGAAAGTATATCATTCTAGGAAGGGGTTAGAGCAATTATTTTCAACCTTTTTTTTGTTCATGTCACACTATTCTTTGTCGTGAGTCCTCGCAGCACACTGAATGTGCAAGTTGGTAACACCATGGTATACTCGGACATGCGCATGTGCACTTCTCTTAGTTGAAACATGAAATGCATGTGTTTGTTCTCATTTGACCACAAATTGAACTTTTATGTAAGAAATGACAAGATTCAGAAATGACTAGATTATCATTAACTAGCCAACTCATTGATTTTGTTTTATTTGTAAGAAGATACAATAGATATGGATAGAAACATATTAAAGGAACAAACACAATATGGCTTTTACAGTGAGAATAAGAACACAGTTTACACTTTACAATGCTGCCTCTTGAATAAATTTGATTGCTACCACCCAATTCCCCGACCTAGGTTTCATTTTATTAGAACTTATCAGGAGGGAGTGTGAAACGTGATATGCAACTTCCTAAAAGAGGAAACCAAAACACACAAAAGGAAGAATAAGGGAGTTAATAAAGAATGATAAGCTACTTAGATAGGAACATGTAAAAACGGAATAACATAAAGGCTAAACACAGGAAATGCACATTAGATCCAAATATACTATGTATCTCTCTAAGGAAAACCTCTTTTCGCTTTATGAAATACATTTTGTTTTGTTATTTTATAATTTGATTTTTTTATATATTATTTGTGTCTATCCTTCTTTCCTGTCCTTTCTTACAAATAAAACAAAATGTGAAGTGAAATGCGGCCTTTCAATGTCAAAAGGTCTCCCCCCCCCCGTCTTGGACCATGCGACCACTGATGCGGGTGAAATAAAGTACTTAATAAATAGTATGTACTGTATTTTATCTCTAATGTACATTTTCTCACCTCTAATGCTGAAAGCCAGATTGCTCAGGTTAAACATAGATTCACTGTTGATGCGCTGGTCCAGTTCTTTTTTCAAGGCATATTTAGCTTCTCGTTCAGACTATAACATGACAAATACAAGACAGTTCTATTCAGAGAAGAAGAATTAAATGCCACTATCATATTATGAGTACCATCTACAAGAAATTAAAATATTTATGTTGATAGATAATTAAGCTACAGTTTACCTCATGATAAAAGATAATAAATTATTAGTTTCAATAAATAACTAATTGTAACAAAAACTTTGGTAAAATAAATAAAAATCAAATAGCAACAAAGTATATAATGATCTTAAATATCCATCATAAACTGCCTTAAAATCATGTTATCATGTATGAGACTGGCCCACAGAAAAGGTATACATCCGACATTCAGCCTTACAGGAGTTTCGCTGCGCACCTTGAGCTATGTGAGTCCTTGGGCACTGAGGAGTGCTAGTTGCAGTTTTCAGTGATAACAGCACTTTCAAGTGAAACAGCTTACTTTCAAATTGTTCGTTGTAAAGGTGAGGTGGTCCAAACACAATATATTAAGTACCAGCCATCCTGCCCTCTCCACCGCCCCCCTACCCCCTCTTACTGAACTCTAAAAATAATTTTTTGTCTGTTCTTTAGTAAAACCGTCTTTAAAGTGAGCTGTTTTTAAAAATGCCTGCTTGATAGCGATGTTGTCACCTGTGACTGCACATAGTAATCCCCGTGTTGAAGTACGCAAGTTCTTCCAATGAGCTCAGCCATTTTAACCTGGAGGTTGTGAGTCAAGCGTGGCCTGGCCACAAGATGCTCATGGATAAAAGTAGATAATTAAAGTGCCGAGTTAAAGGTGATTTTCATGTAAATGTGTGATTTCTCAACATATATTTTAATTTATCAGAATATGGTAATTTAATATTTTATACTATTTTTAATTGAGATGGCATTCTGATTCTTTCATTTTAACCTTGATTTTTTATTCCAGTTCCTCAACATTTACAATTTAAATTTACTTATATACGTACCTATCTTCACATAAAAATGTGTTAAATTAAATGTGCAAATAGTAGAAAAAACTTCAACAATATATCTATTTGATTTGCACAAAACCATTAGAGCACAAAGGAAATGTTACAGTACATTTATAATTTGCTGATAATAAAGTAAAATTGCAACAAAAAAAACTATTAACAACAATAAATAACTCAATTATGAGTATTTCTGTTTTGATTTAAAACCAAAACTTTCATTTACTGGAAATTGAGAGTTATGAATTGAGGTATAAAAAATCATGATGGTGAAATTGATTCTCAATCATATTTATAAATTGTAAATGTGATGTCTTCTTGTGTCAGGTAATAAAGATATAAAGGTCTACTTGCCCTTTCAAGTAAAATGCTACAAGCAATTCATATGGGGCAATCTTTAATTATTATTCACAGAGCATGTAGCTCACAAACTTAAGTCACAAATCTGTCCTTAAAACATACCTAAAATATTCAAAATAAAACACATTGTTTAATTTGTCAGCTCTTTCATATAAAATGTGTTTGTATTTGTTTTAAAGTGCTACAAGAGGTTAAGAGTGCCCCGGGTCCCTCATCACTTCCCAAAATTGAATATTAGATAAGTGATTACATTGCTAAAGTTATGATTGGGTACTGTGGCCCTTCCTTGCAATCGAATCTTATCTCGGCTTATTGTACTTGAAAGTAGAACTACTAGTGTTTAGAACTGCAATGGCCTAAGCTTTAGGTCAAATTAATTTAGATCAACTAACCTTCTCTGAAGTTAATTTTTATGCCAAAAGACTTTAGGCAAACTGACTTTCCATTAAATTAATTTCTAGACCATTAATTTAAAATATGTTTATATTGTCTTCAGAAAAATTTGTTATGATTTGTTGAGATGTTAATATATGGCGAGGTGTGTCCTATTAAATTGAATCGTATTTATTAAAGTTTATAAATACCTATAGTATTCTTTAAAGCTACTACTGATCAAGGTCTAAGATATACTGGTTCGTCTATTCTTTGGTTCCAGTGATCAGACATTGAAGCCATAAAGTGTTAGGATCGTTGCATTATAATACGCACACAATTCAAATATTGTAGATAAGTTTGAGCCACAGAGTTTTCCTTTTATGGTTTCAGGTATCTTTAGAGATGTGCGAGAACCATTTTTCAATTTGAGACAGTCTCGAGATGGGAATATAAAAAAGTATTGAGACACGAGACAAGAAAACGTCCTTTAAAAGTACAAAAATGTAAATTATGTTTATCAATGTAAATATATAGTTCCTTTTTGACATTTGAACTGGTGCGTGCTTTAGATTGTCTTATAGTTCATTCAAACACTCAAGATATAACTCATACACATTTTAAATGCAATTAATAAAATAGTGATAGATACAATGAACATCATTTATAATTTAATTTTGTAGTGTAAAAGCTTATATCGTCAAAGTTTGATATTGAAAAACAATTATATAACCAAAACATTTCTTAATAAAGGCTGTTTTTTGGGGGGAATTGCAACCTATTTTTGGGTTACTATGGTATTATTGGAAATAATAAATTCCTGGTTTGGTTTTTTAATTTCTTAGGGCCATTATTTGCTTTTCTTTTAATTTCTCGAATTTTCAAGATTCATTTTTTAACTTTTGAGACGAAATTGAGATATATTTTTCCTCAAATTTTCGAGATATTTTCGAGTCTTGTACAACCGTAGTATTTATTGATGAAAATTAGAAGACCACCCCCCCATTTCCTCTGCATCCCTAAATATGGAAACCATAGAAGATATATGAAAGTTTATCACAACAGGACTTTATTAATAGCAAACGTATCAACTCAATAATTCTTTACTCGTGGTTGTGAAAGCATCTATATTTTCATTGTAATGTGATCAGAACACTTTGGGAGGGGGGGACACTTTATACACATTGTGCCCTATATAAATGGTAAAACTAGTGTTATAAATAAAACTAATTAAAGACTTTGAGAACTAACAGCTAGAATACTACAACTGAGGGACTATGTGTTTTAACTCTGATGGATGATGTTTCGGAGAGTTTATCTGAATATGAAGACTAAAATAAAAAACAAGGGTGACAATAATAGTGCTTTGTCCACCCCCACTTCCCTCCCCTACCCCACAAATCCTATGGTCCCTAGTTTGTTAACTGTCTCAAAGTCAACTTTATTTTTCACAGGGTCTCAGTTCTCCTTCAGGATAATTTCGTGGATTAATTGGGATGAGGGAGGTAGAATTTTAGAGTAAATATACCTGCATTTTGTTGAGAGAGAATTGTAAACCATTTAGGAAAAACTTGGCTCAGAACACCCGACTGGGATTCAAAACCTGATCTTCAGGGGTCCGCGAGCTTGGGTTTTTTTTCATTCGAATCAAACTCGATTCAAGTATTTCTAAAAGCTCCTGAGTTCGAGTCAAGTTCGAATATATTCGTAATTTTAAAATGGTAAGAGTATATATTTATTTTAAATGTAAATAGGTAGGACCTATCAAATCTTTAAAATTTGAGACTTAAAAAATATACTAAAACACATGTTCTTAAATTATGAATGACACTCATTTTTATAAATATAAATACTTTTAGAAAAAAAGTTAATAAATGGAGGTATCGGTTTTTAAATTAGAAATAACACTTAAAAAAACACAATCTAAAAATAAGAACAACACTCATATATATATATATATATATAGAGAGAGAGAGAGAGAGGGAGAGAGAGAGAGGGCCTAATAGGAAGTCAACCTTAAATGATAGGTTAGGCCTGGATAGAAAAACACACTTCTCTCTTCATTTCTTCAAACACTTTTACACTTACCACTTCTCCAAAACTTCCACAGTAGCCTAATGTTTTGAATTTTCAGAAATATTAATTTTTCAGTAATGTCTTTTCATATGAAAAATAAATATTTCCAAAAATTTAAAGCAATGTGCAACTTTGGAAGTTTGAAGAAGTGGGAAGTGTAAAAGTGTAAGAAGAGCTAAGTGTGTTTGTTTATATCTAGACCTAACCTAAATATCATTTCAAGTTGGCTTCCTTCACTATCACTTTACTTTATTGTAGAGTGTTTCTACACTGTTTTGATAAAAAAGTTAATAAAGTTGACGTTTTAATAAGCTAATATTTCCCCAAAATATGCTTCAGTAACTTAATTTACCCTATAAGAAAACGTAAGCATCATAAACAGTTAGAAATTTGAAGTGTTTCGTATTTTGTTTATTATTTCTTAGTTTAATCGTGCATAATCACGTCTTCTGTTCCATTTCCATTCCTCTATGCACAGTTGCACATGTGTGTTGTACGGGCTCTCGTTAGACATAATTTTATGAATAAATTTACTTCAATTCAATTTTATATGCTTATAAAAGTTGATGCTCATACTTTAAAAATAATATGGCTAAAAAAATATTTTTAGCAAATAATATGTAAGAGTAAATGCTTTTTAATATAAATGGGGTAAGTTTGGTAAAATATGTATTGCAATAAATAAGATCAACATTGATTTTAGACAGGTTAACCAACATAATTTTATAACTAAATAGTAACTAAACTAGTGCTAGTTTTGTAGCTAAATGTTTTAATTAATACGAGTTTTTTTTTTTAATATCTTAAGTTTGAAAACATTTAACAATTATAATAATATATTCTTGATATTACATTTTTAATTTAACATAAATTATTATTTTAGAAAGGGACCAGGGAAAAATTGTAAAAAGAATTATTTTTTTATTTAGTAATCTACTTAGCAATTTTAATTTTCATTGCTTTGTCATGGCAATACAAGTACACAACTTCAATCAAGTATAATTCAAAATGGACGACAATATTGAATAAATTTGCCAGTCGAAAGTGGTTTTAAAGCTTTATTGAGTTAATAATGTGAAAATTGAAATGAATTTTTAGCAATTTGTTAAGTCACCGAATGATTTATAAGTGGAAATGCCAATATTATCTCAATTAAATAGCCTATGCTTACTATTGCGTTTTAAAAATTGATTATTAAGTACATCAAGGAAAAGCTCGAAAATTACGAGCCTACAAAACTTTCGCTCTTGATCTCGAGCTTAAAGGACGAGCTCAACTCGAAGCTCGAAATCCGAGTACTCACAGAACCCTACAGTGATCTTCCCATGACTGGCCATCCAATCTAATACAGGATCTATGCAATAGAACAGCGGTTCCCAACCAGGACGTTTGAGGATACGCGAAAATATTTGAGTTATGCCAGCAGTGTAAGACAAAAGATCAATCAAATTTATTAAATTAACTCAACGATATGGCAAGGGACGGTGTGGGTTTTCTTCAATATTTGACCTTGAGAAAATGATTTCAATTTCAAACAAAAAATAGTTTTTATTGTTGTTAATAAATTAATTAATTAAATGTGTTGGGCACAATTAATAGAAATGGGCTGCTAATGGCTACGCAAGCGAAAAAAGATCGGGAACCGCTGCACTAGAACATGCTACCGCCAATGCGTGGCTTGAAAAGGCAATTGTACTCAAGGGACATAAATAATTAACATTTGCTATTTAGTGTGCAAATACTTTATTTTGAAGCGCAAGTCACTAATTTTGAAATATTTATACCACATTGTGAGTTGGTGTGTTACGGAATGCCAGATACTCTCAAGTGGCAGAGTTTTCAATTTGACAATACTGGATATGTTTCCAAGAACTGAGTCAATGGGATACAATCGCACTATTGTATAAAATATTATACACTAAGGAAAACACTATTATTGCATTGAGTGCACTGTGTTAAACGATTTGTTTAGCTTGATTTTAATCTTTAAAAAAAATCAACAACTGAGTATATTTGACCGAAAAAACCTAAAATATTTAGTTATGCTTGTAAATTTTACTCGATTATTAATTTTTTTAACTTAAACAGATTGTGGCTCAAAGTTATAAGTCAAGAAAAATTGAAAATGGAAATTGAAAAACTTGTATTCAAAAAATATGGTTGAGATGTAAATTTTGTTCAAAAGTTCTAAGAGACAAACAGGGACACCATATTATAAATGTATATGAATCAATATACCTGCAACTACCCCAAGGAATCAGAATAGAGTGTAGTTTATTCAAAGTGGGAAGAAATACCTGTAAAGACTCCAAGGCTTCCTCCATTTGTTTCTCAGCGATCTTCTTGAGTTTAGCGAGCTCCTCCACCTGCTGCTGAGCCACCTCCACCTCCTCTTGTAGCCGGCGGATCTCATGTTTGGCTCCTTCAAACTCAACCTAAAGAAACAAACAATACTTTTTTTTAAATAGTTTACTGATATACACTTTTCTAATTATATCAATATTTAACTTACAAACTAGCTTAACCCAGAACAGCAGTTAGCATCCAACATTAGAGACTAAGAATTTTATAATATCTGAATAATAATAAAATGAAACTTGGGCCCTATATAAAAAATATCTAAGCTACCGTCCCTGTGAGAGAACTAGGGTCTAAGACTCCAACATATGCAGAGCCAAGGCCGTAGTCAGGGGGGGTTTTTCGGGATTCAAAACCCCCCCCCCGAAATTTTATGAACAAAATACATATGGCTTTATTTATGGTTCAAACAATATCAAAATTAAGGTACAAGTACAAATTAGGGGGCTGTGTTTCCATAAAAAGCACTTCAGAGAGCTTCTAGAACAGTTTTTTATTTAGAATTTTTTCTAGCCTCCGTAAATTGGGGGATGGGCCCACCAAACCCCCCCTGAAATTATTGGCTGGCTACGGCCTTGTGCAGAGCACTTATTCACCCCCCACATTGTCAGTTCCTGTGGCCGAGTGATTATGATACAAACTAAGATCAAGAGCATCTTCTCAGAAACAAGTGGTAACTTTGTAGTTGGCAAGTAGTACTAACAACTATCCAACAAAACAACCCAACAAACATTTTGTACTATACTTTAATTAATCAGCAGTGCAGAAATACCCTAAAACGACAGATTCGCATGTAAACAAATCATATTAAATAAAAACACCAACTAACAAAAACATCAAAAGAAATATTCCCACAGATTTATTGTTCTAATAAATATTTGTAAGGTTTTTTTTTAACTTTATTCATTATCAGTTTCAGTATTTAAAAAAATGGTATGGTGCATCACACAGACTTTCTCTTGCTTTTATCTTAAAATTACTAAAAACTCTTCAGATTTATAAAATGAAATAATATGGCTATACATTGGTGTGGAAACACTACACCAAAGATCATGAATGAAATAATATGCACCGTTGCTTACTTTCTCTATGGTATTAGGAACTAGGAACAATGTTACAAAAAAAAATTAAAAAAGAGAAACATCTTTGTCCACCAAAGAGTATACGAATCAAATTCATTTTCAAAAACCTGAATTACAAAGTATATATATTTGATTTATAGCTCAGATACTAATGGTTTATAAAAATATATTTCAAATAAAGGATGTTTATCTTTAATTCTACTACAACATTACAATGAAAAGTTATTTCGTATCTCAAGTAATTGTGTAGAAATGATGAAAATTAGAAAATTTCCCCCAAGTAAAGTACCCTCAAAGTCATTTTCATGAGAAAATGAGAATTGCCATCATGTTTATAGTAATAAACAGTGTCTAGATATAAAATTTAATCAAAATTGTTAGAGCAAATTTCAAGAAAGTTTTTTTTTTTTCTCTTTTTGCCCTTCAGTAAACTATCTTTAAATTTAAGGTTGATATCTAATTCCAAAAACCCTCGGGGACCTTATGAAAACCCCAGATACCAAATTTTAGCACAATTAGTATGAGAGTTTTGGCTCTAGCCCGAGGTACAGACAAACAGACAGACATTCAGCATTGCGAAAAAAAAAATTTTTTGTTTCAGGGGGTCATGAAACGTCGACATTTATCAAAATCCGAGTTCAATTTTTTTTTACAACAATGCAATAAGTACCAAAAAAAAAGTTCTTCACTGCTAATGTTACCATCTTTAAGAAAGAAAGAAATTAGGTACCTATATAATAACATATACATCATGCTTAACTTGATAAATAATATAAGTGGATGAATGGACAAGTATATGTGAAAGTGATTGCCATTTCAATGTAAAAAATACATAACTAAGTGAAAATTCTGCGCTAACCTGAGATGATTTAAGAACAGAGACTTGTTTTTGTAGAGTGATGTTTTCTTCCTCAAGTTCCGAGTAATCTGTAATAAGACGAGTTTCTCGGAACTTTATTTCTCGCAACTCCAATCGTAGATTCTTCCTTTCCAACTCGGTTTCTTCTCTATACTTATCCAGATCATAGTTCTCTTGTAGCACTCTATCACGCTCATTTACCACTCTCTCAAGTTCTTGCCGCCACTAGAAGAAAACAAAAATTATGTTAACCTAGTTTTGTCTAGTCACCAAGTGTCATAATCTAGATAATGACCTATAAATTATGTGTGTGTGAATGTGTTTTAAGGAGTGCTTAAAAGAATAAGGGCGTGTACAATCCAATCCTCATATAAATAACCATTTAGAAAACTCAAACATATTTTATTGCTGCCAACATGGATAACATTTTACTATATTATCATTATAATTTTCTAGGTATTGATAATATCTATCAAAAGTTACAGCTACATATCACATGACTTGACAGATGAATATGTGAACATAGATTGTCCGATAAGGTCCTTTCTATTAAATTTGAAAATAGTATGCATGAATTATGCATTATCACATACATCCACACCCAAAAAAAAACTATAGCTAGCAATTATATAGCTTTTTGCTTTTTTATTAAAACGTGTTTTAAATGGGATGAAAGGTGTACTATGGAACAGATTCATGGTCAGACTTTGTGTGCCTCAAAACCAGACACATGAAAACACCTACCTGGATTTGAATGGAATAGGCCAGTTTTTCATATTAAACCAGCCCATTCCATTCTGGTCTAGGTAAGTGTCATCTTGTATTTGGTACCGAGCCCACTAAGTCTGTCTTTGAAAGTGGACCTCATGTAGATGAGTTATAAAACTAAAGTGTTAGTAGATTCCCCAAGTTACCTGTTTAGACTCATTTTCCAACTCTAGTATCTGTGAGTTGAGAGAAGTTTCACGGGCCGCCGACTCTGAAAGAAGAGATTCTTCTTGCTCAATTCCAGATTTGGTCGTCACTTTGTGGGTCGTCTGGAATTTGGCTAGAGCCTTCAAACAAACAACAAAACTATGTAGAATTTTAGATCTATTCAACCGCACATTGCAGAAAATAATATATTTAAAACGGTGTAATAATCAAACCATTTTTACCCAATTTGGGGGTATGGATGTATTTTATTAACATTTATTATAGTTTTTTTTTAATTTGCACATGTAACACAAAAGACAAGAACTTAATCTAAAAGGTAAAGATGAGGATGTAACCAATAAGAAATTCCCCTGCATTAACATGTTTGCATGAAAGGATAAGAAAACGTCAGTTAAAATTATGTGTCCGTAATCTCAGATTAGTATAAAATCCTTACACCTGGGTGTGATTCCCATGTACAGGTGTAGTTTTATACATGACTAACATGATACTTGATGCAGCTATATCCATAACCTTAAAATCATTTCAACCTTCCAAGCTTTGTTATTCTTGTACAATTAATTGTACAAAAGCTAGCTTTCTCCAATCCTAGTATTTGTATCTAGTCAGGATTCTAGGCTTTCTTTCAACAATCCAATGCTACACGAGTGTAGGACCTTAGGCTGGATTGACACCAGGAGTAGATTTCTTTTTAACTATGTAAATTAACTCCAAATTATATTTTTTTTTAAATCAAAATATTAATCAGTTCATTTCCATTCTTAAATATATGGCAGTGTGTATGATTTTTAAAAACCCACTAAGCAACAATCTCACTTTAGCAGACCATTTCTAGGAAATGGATTTTATTAACATGTAAGAAACAAAAACACTCACTTTGACTTTAGTGTTTAGGTGTTAAATGAATGGGTATTGTTGAGCCAAATATTTAAATTCCTCGATTGTTCACAGACATTTCCCTGTTTTACCTGCCTATAGCTAACATGTGTTTATATAATGTATGTGCAAAAGGTTAAATAAAGGTGAACCATGATATGGCAAAAGGTTTCACATTATATAGAACAACCTCGATTACCCAGCATCTTTGTTGGGTTTTTTGGTAAGTAAATAGCTCCTACTCAACAATGTTTCACCAATATTCTGAAAATTCATAATAAGGGAAATATCTATATGGTTTCAAAGGTGTAATATTTTGTCCATAAATGTGCAAATTCTAACCAGCCTTAGTGAATCAGGTTGGGGGCTGACCCATCCTTGATCCCCAAATTTTGGCTTGGATATGAAAATAAATGTGAAACGAAAGGGAATAAAGGAGAAATAACTGTGAGAGGGAGAGAAAGAAGGTTTTCCTTCATTGAAAAACTCTTGTTACAAGTGATTCTGGCATGAAGACAAAAAAATGTATCCCTGTAACAATATGGTTTTGTTTCTATGACGTAGGAAAACAATTCTGCGAGACTTCCCTTGGCCAATAATATTTTAACCTACTTTTAGTAAAAAGCATTGCTAAGATGCATTACAAATGGATGAGATATTTGAAATTATATGCTATCCCCTTCAGGAAAACATTGATCTCAATAATTAGAAAATTTTACAAGACCTATTGGAGGTATCTAGTATTCACGTGGAATGATTCAAAATAATTTAACCTGATAACGCAATAAAATTAAAATTTTCAAACAAAATTTCTCAGGTGAATGAAAGTACTGTCATGAAAGGTGACCTGGTGGTCTAGGGGTAAGGTGTCAGTCAGACTTCTGTGCTGGGGTCCAGGGCTCAATCCTCAGTCGCGGCAGATTTATTTGATTGCCGAACTCTTCCTTCACCTCTGACAAGACGTGTATTAATCACAACTTGTGAATGTGAGGAATGCCAGGCCTCTACCGTGGTTCGGTTTCCACGTTAAACTGTAGGTCCTCCATTTCATCTCACAATCACCCTACCATTGCACATTAGCGTGAGTATAACCCAAACGGGTAGTAAGACACGGTGCTAATAGTATACTGTCATGAACCAAATATAATGCAACAAGTTTTCTCCTTCAATTTCCTATAAAGTGTAAATATTTGACTTTAGAAGAAATGTATGCACAATGGCATGGAGAGAGGAGTGAGAAACCCTTTGAGTAAAATCACCATTCATAAGCCTGACCCGTAACTGAACTTTTTTCTCCCCATCACCAGAAAACTTATATAAATTAGCTCTATATTTAGGCCATTTGCCCACCAGAGAGGGAAGGTATAATCTGAACCAACTTTGACATTGATAACCTACCTAAATGTACTAGGCCTAGTGTAATTTTTGTTTCACCAATTTATTTCTATTTAAAAATAATATAACACCAGTTGAACTTAGTCAGTGGTTGAATGATCTAAGTCGCATCACTCTAGCAATGGACTCGACTGCCGATGACGAGGAGATTGTATTCTAATTTAATCATTTTATTTCCGAGATGAAGATTTAGAATTTTCAAAGTTAAATCCAAATTTTAGTTTTAAATTTAAAATACCAGAAATCCTAAATGCTGAAGAATATGGCTGAGCAGCATTCATTTAAATTTTAGAGTTGAGAGTTGTTCAATAAGTTAAACCAAAGCCTGAATAGCCTTAGTAATGATAAGCAAGATGTTTTTATGACTATAGTGTCATTAATACTAATAGTAGGGCTCCTATGGTAGTTTATTTGTTTTGTTTTCCCCCCAAAAAGTTGTTTATGCTCAAAACCCCAATATTTAAATAATTTATTTCATACATTGCCTGTAAGAGAGTTCACCATTTAACAATGGAAACTATCATTAAAGTGGGTAGGCTTTGTAATGATGTTTTCATTAAATTTATAACTTTTAGTGTGACTTGGTTTTTAATTGTGTTTTGAAGAAAAGTCTCTCTTTAAAATGAGCACTTTGTAAGCTAGACCAAAGTTTTTTTTTGTAGCTACCCAAGCTGGATGAAAAAGCACATACACATTATTTTGGAAAAGGATTTATGATTGGGAAAAAAAAACACTACCAAAACGGCTTTATTAATCCCACTAAGCACATCAAAGCACATGATATAATGATAAGACTATACGGTGTTAGAAAATAATAACTCAATTTACTTAAATGTACATCATACTCCGCATTTCCTGGCATTAAGTTCTAACCATATAAATCTATCATCTACCATATTTATCTTTCAAAACAGCTAATTTTTGACAGAAAAATCTTTTAATTTTGATCACTGGTTTTCAATGTTACTGCCTGTTACTTTATATTTTCATCCTTTTTTAGATACTTGTTGAACATATTCTAGTAATTATTTAACATACAGTAAAAACTCACACAGGACTAAACTATTGTTAAATACAATACAATAAAATCTGCCGGTAGAAAATGGAAAATTTGAAAACCAATATATAGGTCCTTCAAGTAGTTAATAACTGAAACACATATTTTCTTTTATAATATTATCATTGATTTTAAATAAATGTTTAAGCCTATAGTTAGATTTTTATAGGAAGCACCTTATGTGAAAACTTGAAACTCATGTTTTCACAATGGAAGAAACAAATATTACAATAATTGTACTAACATTCTTAGTCATTAATGATGTACGGTAAAGAGGAACTATATAGTAATCCATAAGACAGTGGAATATTTTAATTACTTTTAAATAAAGTTTTTAGTTAATAAATCAAATAAAACTTATTTATTCACTGGCAATCAATGTTGGTGACATGGAAAGTGGGCGGGCTTCCTATAAAAATTAGGGTCCAAGGACTTATGTTGAGATCACAACCAATTTAATGTTCACTTAAGGTTAACTTCACATAACTTAACATTAAAGTTCTCCTCATGTTTTTAAGTGGAAGAGACCATGATGCAGTTAACTTAACGTTCACCTGCAGTTCACTTAACTTAAGAGATATCCTGGGAGGTCTTTCACATTAAGTGAACATTACATGAAAGGTACTGCATGATCTAGCCAGCCAGCCAGTCATTATGGGAGTGTGGTCTACAGGGTTATTTAGTAATTCATTTGTTGGTTTTATTACCTAGGGCTACTCTTTAGCTTCAGTTCTAGTGATTGGACAATAAAACGTATACTAATTAAACTCAAATAGGAAAGTTAAATTTATCAAAAAAGTTATTTTTATTATTATTACTAACCGTTCAGGTTATTCGCACTTATGCTAATGTGTAATGGTAGGGTGAATGTGAGATGAAATGGAGGACCTACAGTTTAACGCGGGATCCGAACCACGATGGAGGCCTGGCATACCACACATTCACAAGTTATGATTAGTACACGTCTTGTCAAAGGTGAAAGAAGGGTTTGGCCATCAGATAAATCTGTGCCAAAAAAAAATAAGTAAAATGATAAATATTTATTTTATCGATAGAAAACAGTAAACATTCAAAGATAATCACTTTGAAAATAGTACAAATCACAGAGCAAAATACATAGGCTACTCTAGAATTAAGATGTTTGGCTAGAGTTGTAAGATTAAGTTACGTGAATCGTGATCACACATCTGTTTTCTTTAGTTAAGTGAACCTTAAGTGAATACTACGTTAAGTTAAAGTTAAGTTTATCATGATCCCGGCATTATACTATGAATTTTAGCTTGATGTATCGAAACCTAACCTTCCATGTCCATTAGACAATTAAATCTTGTTAATAGAATCGCAAAGAAATATTTTCTATTAGAGTAAAACTTAGTGACAATCTGAAAAGAAGATAAAGAAATGCAAAGGCTACAAACTATGATTTTGAGTTGTTTTTACTTGATTCTACAAAGTGTGATTTTGAGTTGTTTTTACTTGTTTTTGATACATTCATATTAGGTATGTACTCAGAAGTGAATTTTAGAATCAAACATGGGTCTAGTATGCAAACAACTTAGGCCTTGTCTTTTTGAAAATAATGTTCATGAAAATAATACTATCAGAACAATATTATTAACTATATATGACAAATAAAAGGGTAGAGCTTTAAAATGTTAATACTATTTAAGACCAAATTTAGAAAATAAAAGTTTTGACTCTGTCATTTCCCAAGGTATCTTTTGACCATATTCCTCAGCATTTCCTGAAATGCGTCAACCTCTGAACCAGTATAAATGTCCACCAAATATATGTAGGGCCTTTGTAATTCCATTTATTTTAAAATTTAATTTTCTCGGCCATGGGAGGTTAGGTAGGTTGGGTTTGTTTGTTTGTAATTTTTAACATAACTTAATGTAAATGATCATTTTATAAATTTGAACATATTGTTTCTACAGTGCATTAAAAATAATCGTTTGTTTTGAACTATCAACAAACCCAACCAACCTAACCTGACCTTTCATGCCCGAGAAAATTAAATGTTAGTAGCCTCCGAGTTAGGGTGGACATACATTTATCCATAGTATAGTTATTTCTATGCAAAGTTGACACAGTTTACATTGTGGAAAGAAGTAGTGAAAACATGTCATGAAAGCAGTCAAAGTCTTTTCGCCAGCTCACAAATTAATTATTTTATAATATAATTGTTCGTCCGAAAACATTGTGCTTATGAAGATAATTGGTCCAAAATGGGATTAGGCTACTGGGGAGTGGAAGAGGTTACATAATGATGAGTTACCAACCCTGTACTCATCACAAGACATTGTTAGAATAATCAAGTCTCGTAGATTCCGGTGGGCAGGACATGAAACGTGAATAGAAGAATCTAGAACCATGTTCAGGGTACTGACTGGCAAACCCAGTGGGAAGAGACTGTTGGGAAGACCTCCGAAAGAAGCTGGGTGGATAATATTAGAATGATTCTGAGGGAGATGGGGCATTATGAGGTGGACTGGATAATAATAGCTCAAGGTAGAGATAAAGTGTAATGAGGTGGACTGGACAGAACTATCTCAAGGTATGGATAGGGTGTAATGAGGTGGAGTGGAAAGAACTAACTCAAAATAGAGAGTAATGAATTGAACTGGACAGAACTATCTAAAGATAGGGTGTTATGAATTGGACTGGAGAGAACTAGCTCAAGATAGAGAGTAATGAATTGGACTGGACAGAACTAGCTCAAGATAGAGATAGGTGGCGTACTAATGTAAGTGCAGCAATGAACTTTCACATTCCTAGTGCCATAAAGTAATGAATGAAGCAAAATATTTTAACGCCTTTCCCTTTCATTTGTCATATGCAATTTACAGTATATTGTCAGCTAGTATTATTTTCATGATATAAAAATAAGTTGTTTACATACTAGGCCCATAGACAGTCAACTAATGTACTCATCGTATTATTTATCATTTTAACAAGGCAAAAAAAATACAAAGAAGCTTCTCAGTTAATGAGATTCATAAATCACCAATCAGGAATAGACCTAGGACAATTTCTTACCCAGCTGTCAAATGAGAAGACATCTACTTCACTTATTTTTATATGTTGACACAATTAAAGTTAAATTAGATGAGTTCAGGATAATATTTTGGTAGGTAGTTTTAAAGCAAGTACAATTACAAGTTTGGGAAATATGTTTTTTTTTAATGACTAACCTCTTGAGTTATTTCAAGTTCATGTTTGGAGTTCTCGTAAAGTGTTTCGAACTCTTCGCATTTCAACTGTAAAGCTTCTTTCTCTTCTAAAAGAACTAGTCCATACTGAGCAGATTGAATTTTTTCGCTACTGGCTTGGTCCAATTCTCGACTAAGCCGCTCTATTTCTTGTTTTAAATCTTCAGTTGTTGAATCTTGTCGATTAATTGAACCTGAAGATGCCATGTTCATTTTATAATCAATTTCAAGGCTACCTAACAATGATAGTTGATCGAGAAATTATCCAACAACAACATTGATGCATGGTTTTATAAGTTATTTTAGAAAACAATACCGTAAATAAATCAAACACTACGGCATATGAGTGGTTCTCATCTGGAATGACAGAAATCCATTTTCGGGAGCAGCCAAGGAGCAGCCGAACAGATGACTGTTTTAGTCGTAGAACATACAGTAAACTTCAATCGTTTTTAAACTAAATTTATAAAACCTTAAAGATGAAATTAAATCATTTAAAATATTGTAAAACTTATCTAATTGAATTTTAGTTTGACTCTTTACCGTAAATGTAGATAATATTATTTTAGTTGTTAAATCTACTTGTATTACATATCCTAATACTTTGTTCGTGTTGACTTTTGGAAACAGTTCTACACATGTGATATGTACAGCTAGGCATAAACTAGAAGCGAATGGAACATGCTTTTTTCTCATAGGCAACGCGAGCCATTTTTAGTCCATTCAATATCTATTAAAGAAGGCTAAAGTAAACATTTTTTTTTATCATCTATAGTGTATTCTGTCACCGGTAATTCAAAACTAGGGGAGTAACAAGTTAGACTATGAAACCCTAGAGGCTGGGTTTGTAACTAGCCCAAATTACTTTAAATCTTATTTATGCAGATTGATGCTTTTATTACTAAAATGACCTGAAGTCTACAATAAAATAAGCGCTAAGCAAGAGCTAACATTTATTTAATGGTTTAACCATCTTGATTTTCATATGTTAAGAACGCCAAAACTGCGAAAAATGCTTGGGATAATCTTCAAAATGCTTACAAGGACAAAGGACTCGTGGGGCACCTAGGCCTTCTCAAAAACCATTTGGGATTGGAATTAGAGATTTTAAGTTAATGGAAGGTTATGTAACTAGGATTATATCTACCGCCCGAAAACTCGCATATATAAGTAACCCTAGAAAGGACGAATTTTTTGCAGTTATTATGTTGAGTGGTTTGCCTAGTTCATTTGACTCGATGTTTATGAAGTTAGAAAGTTCAGGAGCAAAAATAAGTAGTGAACTTATAAAAGCAAAACTTCTTCAAGAGAATTTGTGTTAATGTACCAATTATGAATTAGATTTATTTCACTGGGTATATCTGGTGCTGCCAGCTATTGGACGTGTCACGGGAATACACACTTTGTGGATAGCTCATATCTAATTACCAATGATCTTTATATTATACTGGATGGACATAAACATCGGCATTGCCAAGGTACAAAACGTTAAACTCAAGTTTTGTTTACAGTCTGCCAAGACTACACTTATATTTAAAGTTGGCTATTGGCTTATATATTGGTTTAAGAAACCATATTATATTGAGAGTTCGATAGATAATAAATAAGGTATCTTAAAATTTGATTACATTTGTTTGAATGACAAACGTTGTGTAGTTGCCATATGTTCAAACGACCACAAAGGTTATAAGCTTGTAGAAAGTATTATATTACCACTTTTTTTTTAAAGATGGCTCATATTTGTTATATTGCCTTCAGAAACCTTATTATGTTAAAAGTTCGATAATTATGTGCCCGAGAGTGAGAAATCTCATGGGAGTGAAAGATACATGTTTACAAATATTGACAATTTTTCTAGAGATAAATTTTGTCATTTTTTAAGAACAAAAGAGGAAGTCCTTCCAAAGTTCAAAGAATGGAAAGCTTTTGCCGAAAAACAGATAGGAAAGTGATTGAAGAGTAGAATCAAGATAAACTCATGATTTGGATTCAATGGAGACGTCTGACGAGGACGAGGAAACTGCAACTGAGCCAGAGGTTGAAAGTTTGGCTTTAGAGTCTAGATGATATCCATTGATGGATATGAGACCAAAGGAATATCAGGATTATGATGTTTATAGTGTCATCTAGAACAGAAACATTCCACAAAATATCAGCGAGGCCCTATCTGGAGAAGATAGAGATTTATGGCAGGACGCTATGCTTGCAAATATATATCTTTTAAAGAAACTGATGCATGGTCATTGGTATATTTGCCAAAAGATAAAAAGGGAATCAAAAGCAAATGGGTGTTTAAAATTAAATCTGATATGAATGGAGATATCATTCAATATAAGGCACGATTTGTCACAATGGGTTTGAGCTGAAAATGTGGGGTGAGTTACACCGAGACTTTTCCTCCTGTAGTGAGAAATTCTACAGATAGAGTTTTGCTTGCTTTGGCTTGTGAGCTAGATCTAGCTATATATATATTTATTCATTTAGTGCCACTTCTTACTACCCGTTCAAGCTATACGCTAATTACTCTTATGGGTTAGGAATTGGAAAGGTTGAATTTAGAGGAAGTGAGCCCACATTTGCGTAGAGGGAGATTGGAAAATCATTTAGGAAAAACACTCTAGAATCATCAGACCAAGATTCGAACCTCGATATCCCCATCCTCGGCATTCTAGCTCAACACGAAACAACCGCGTTAGCTAACTACACCACCTAGGTTGGTCATCTAACTGTAGATCATACGGATGTAGTAGCTTCTTTTATTAACGGTGAATTAAAAGAGCTAGTTTCAAGTTTAGTCAGGGGGGTTTAGAGGTTCAAACAACCCCCCCACCCGAAATTTTATAAACAAAACATATGTGGCTTTATTTATGGTTCAACCAATATCAAAATTAAGGTACAACTACAAATTAGCGGTCTGTGTTACCATAAAAAGCACTTTAGATAGATTTTAGAGGTGTTTAATATATATAATTTTTTCTAGCCTCCGGCAGTTATGGCGTTATGTTGCCATAAAAAACTTCAAATAACTTCTAGAGGTGTTTAATATTTATAATTTTTCCTAGCCTTCTGCAGTAAGGGGATTATGTTACTATAAAAACACTTTAGAGAACTTCTATAGGTGTTTAAATATATAGATTTTTCAGAGCCTTCAGCAGTTAGGGGGCTATGTTGTCATAAAATAACACCTTAGAGAGCTTATAAAGGTGTTTAGTATTTAGAATTTGTCCTAGCCTCCGGCAGTTAGGGGTCTATGTTGACATAAAAACACTTTAGGGGGTTTCTAGAGGTGTTTAATATTTAAAATGTGTCCTAGCTTCCAGTGGTTAGGGGGTCATGTTGCCATAAAAAAAACACTTCACATAGCTTTTGGATCTCTTTATAATTTATAATTTCTTCTAGTCTCCGGCAATTGGGGGATGTGCCCACCGAACCCCCCTGAAATTATTGGCTGGCTACGGCCTTGCCCTGGTTTATATGGAACAACCTGAAAACTTTGTGGTCAAAGGACAAGAAAAGAAGGCGTGTCTTTTAAAACTATCCGTTTATGGGTTGAAACAATCTTCAAGAGCATAGCATGAAACAATTCATGATGTTTTAATGGAAATTAAATTTAAGAGGTCAGAATGTGAACCATGAGTCTATCATCATGTCAATGGCAAAAACATTTGTATGGTTGCCATTTATGTTGACAACGTCTTTATTTTCTGTAATGACAAAAATAAAAAGAACAGAGCTAAAAATAAACTCATGGTAAAGTTCAAAATGATGGATTTGGGTGAGGCGCGACAAATTTCAGGCATGACAGTACGTCGGGAAAATGGAGCCATCTATTTGGATCAACAATCCTAAATTAAAAATGTAATTAATAAATTTGGTATGATGGATTGTAAAGTTGTTTCTACACCTGCAAAACTTGGACTAAATTTGGAAAAATGTGAAAGAGAAGCGAGGAAAATCCACCTTCTTTCCCGTGTATTAATGTAGATGGCAGTGACATGTAGGCCTGACATTACTCATACTGTTAGTTTTTTTAAGTCAATTTAATAATTGTTGGGATGAAAAACACTGGTCAGGTGCAAAAAAGAGTCCTGAGATATTTAAAAGGTACAATAGATTGGTGTCTAATGTACCTGCTCGGATAAGCGAGATGTGACAAATGTGGTTTGGGAGGCTCTAACCCAGCCCCCATAGAGTAGTGTCTCCGCACGTAACTCTAAAAAACCCTTAGTCGGTTCCCCACGATTTTGTTTTTCTAAATTAATATTAATTAATAATATGCTTTTTGGTTTGTTTCAGTAACTTCGCGAAATGCGACAACCCGTCTGTTAATTACCCGAAAACCACACGGTGTGACCAATTGGTCGGTACGTGTTGGAATTTGCTCTCGTGCACCCCTTCAGGGTGCATTAAAGCATGCTTTTTTGCGTCTGCGTTTGCATCTGTCTAATATATCAGAAGAGTGATGGAAACTTGATTGGGTTTGTTGACGCTGATTGGCGCAGTGACAAAGTTGGTTGAAAATCCTAAAGTGGCTATGTGTTCAAGTTGTAAGGAGCTGCTGTTTTATGGGAAAATAAAAAACAGCGTACAGTAGCACTCAAACAGCACCGAGGCTGAATATATGTATCTCAGTGAAGAAACCAAAGAATCAATCTTTCTACAAAACTTCAACTTTGAGCTGTTCTTAGAAAAATTGCCCATTACAATATTAAATGACATCCAGTCAGCTCCAAAATTTTCTGTCAACCAGCACCTTCACAAAAGAACAAAACATAACGATATACGATATCATTTTGTGAGACAAGCAATCGGTGATGAACTAATAAACCTGAATTAGATAGCTACTGGGGATATGGTGGTGGACACAATGACAAAACTCCTTTCTGGATCTAACCACAGCAAGTTTATGAGGATACTGGGCATCTGGGCATGCCAAAACAAAACAAAAAATTGAAGAAAAAAGAAACCCTCATTATATAACGGGGGAGTGTTGGAACCGTAATCTAATTTATTTGTTTTTCATGCGCCACTAACGCTTTAGTATGGAATATTTAGTTTATTTGTATTAAATATTTAGAACTGTTGGCAATCTCTTGTTTTTGTCATATCTAAAGTTGTGATATCTGTTCATAAAAATATGAAAACGTTTGTTACACTGTTTTACAATTACTCATGTTTTAAACTAAGAAATTATTATATTACTATCCAAGTCTACAGTACAATATGTGTTAGGTCCCCTAAATTATTTTTTTAAACTTTCAATAGGCACCATGTTTGGACGTTGATAGCGCTAGTGAAAACGTATAGGACGCCCCTGTAGCAAAATCTACTCTTTGATAATGCCTTAATTTTAATAGTATAAAGAACCTTTTTCTGATGACAGAGATTGTTGATTATTTATGGCAGGATCAGGAGTCTTTTCGGTTCACATTAAGTACCTTTACAAGTAGAAAACCCAGTTTCTGCCACGTGTAAGATTTATACTCCTTGTAATTAAGAAGTTTATGTACACGTTTCGGTTGTATTTCAAAATATTTTACAATAATGTCATCAGCATAGATCAAACTCAAGTTAATAAAATATGTAAAAATTGACCAGTTTTTATTTTTACCATCCCTCTCAAACGATTTAGAATATTGAAAATCATGCCAATATACAGTTTATTAATTTAAATAATAACTGTAAGTGTCCTTCGTTGCAAGGGTATAATTAAATGGTCTAGTAAATTTTCACTTTTTATTTTAGGCCGAAATTTATATTTGATGATGGTACTGATACATTTAGGTAGAAAACAAGTCACTACTATAACCTACAGAATATAGGCCTACTTAAGAAAAGCGAGAAACAAGAAAATAGTATAATTTGAGAAACCAATTATTAGATACATTATTAAAAGCACCCACTAGTTTTAAGTCACCCGTCTAGCAATATAATATGTAAAGCAAAAATGAATACCCTGAAGTGCACACCCTCAGTTTTATCTAAGTACATATGCCAAATTCATCTTTCTATGTTTAGTAATTTTGTAGCTACCCACATCGGTGGTCACTTGGTCTAAGACATCAATCTTTCAAAATATAATAAAAGTACAATACACTACCTATGTGAATATCTTTGAGTTTCCCTAAGTACAAATGTCAAGTTTAAACTTCCTATTCCTATGTTAGTACTTGATTTTAAAAGACTATCCACATTGTAGTCACTGGGTTCAATTCTTCAAGCTGCCAAATATGTAAAACAAAAAAGATGCACATTCTTAGGTAATCTTAGATAAGTATAAAAAGTTTAAACTCTCCTGTATTTCTAGGTCTTGGATTTAATGGTCAAGCATTAATGGTGTGGTTTATTTCCAGGATAACTAGAAACTGTTCAAGCGGAACCTATGAATTGTCCTCATCATTCAATAGAGCATTTGTTGGCTGGGTGTCGATTAAAACCCATTTCTATTTAAGTTGCACTCCAATTTACATAAAAAGACCATTTTAGATTGATTTATTTTTGCAATCAACATAGATAATATTTTATTATATTATTTGTCTTATTTTTATAGATGTTGATAATATCTACCATAAGTGATAGCGTTGGTATAATGTGGATTTTTTTTTTTGCTTCAACATGCTCTGCTTACTCTGTAAATCTTCACGACACGGCTCTGAATATATGTAAATGAGGGAAGAGAGAAAAAACCAAGGATCAAAACCTCGAAGAACTGTCAGAACAATCTCCCCGAGTTACCAAGAGATTGCACTTTTATGACTAGAAGAAGTTGCGGTCCCACCACTTCATTCATATTGGCTAGAGGCATTATCCGAGAAGTTAATGATAGAGAGGTATTCCCTATCTATGGAGAGGTGGGAGTAAAAATAAAGTTCCAAAATCTCGAATAAAAATCAAAACGATATCCATTGGTTACAAATAGATTGTCCTTCGAAGAAAGTAGAGTTTACCCAGATGTAGCGGTCCCTCATATTTTCTGTTCTTTTCAAATATACTCTAAAATTTTTGTCTTAATTATTTAAGTCTCATTAGACTGGATTGGTGGTACGTCGAGATCGATGTCAAATTCAGATTGGGTGCACTCAGGATATATTTTCACAAATTGTTTCCCTCACTATTTCTACACAAATGCAGGTATACTTGCTGTAATTCCTATCTTAATTTTTTGCCTATTATTGTAAATATGCGAAAATCCCGAACGGGCTATAAAGACCGATGCACATAGTAAAAACACTATGATGTAATCTCTCCTTTTTTATAATGAAGTGCTTAGAATAAGTATCAATTTGCAACAATATGTATTGCACCAGCGTTTATGGCAGGCGTAGATGTTTTGAGCATGTAAGTTGTTCCGGTCCATATATTTGGCAGTATTTGTTGGCAACATTGAATGGTACACTTGCTTTAAAAAAAACCCACCAATCAAATTACGAAGGTATTTATATCTATTTTTTTTAATTCCTTGTACCTTCAAGCTATTTTGCTGATTTGTTTGTAAATTTGTTTTATTGAAAATTCCCTTAAACATCACTCATAAAAAATGTTGTATTCTAGAGAGATGAGCCCTCCTTTTATATTTGGTAACATAATATGCTAAAATGTGAAAGCAAAGAAATCCTTGGCATTTTCATGTAATGTAAGCACTTAGCTAACTTTCACTGTAGTAAACAGGTCGTGACACTATTATTCTCATTTTGTTGAGTGACATACTTGTCTTCACTTTTGTGTATAAGAACGCTTAAAATGTCTTCGAATGTTGTTGCAATCTATCACAAGTTGTTTAGGAAATTCGGTGCAGTTTCATTATTATTAAAGTGTTCAGATGTATCTTCATCTAAATTTATTCAAATATGTGGTACTAACAATTTAAAACGCTTACATACTTGTGAAAGAAACTATGCAGTAGCTGGGGAGTTGGCTCACAGCCAAAAGCCAGATTGGAATAAAGCTGTTTCTGAGGCTGAAAAGATTGTTGGCTATCCAACCTCATTTCTTAGTTTAAGATGGTTACTAAGTGATGAAATTGCAAATGTTGCACTTCATTTGCGCAAACTAGTGGGCTCCAATCATCCATTGTTGAAAACTGCTAAAAGTTTACTTTACAATGGTCGTAACTACATGCAAGCATGGGGCCTCATTGTCCTGCTTATCTCAAAAGCTGCAGGGCATATCAATGTGGAGGAGATGGAAGAAGATAAGGCAGCTGGAGTATTACACAGCCAACGTGCTCTCGCAGAGGTGACGGAGATGATCCGAACAAGTCACCTAGTGCACAAAGGATTGGTCAACATCTACCCTGGATTGTATCCAGAGCCTGCTGTCCTCAATGACATGACATTTGGAAACAAAATTGCTTTGCTAAGCGGTGATTATCTTTTGGCTAATTCTTGTATGGAGCTTGCATCTCTACGCAATCAAGATCTGGTAGAACTGATGAGCAGCGCCGTGCGTGATCTGGCTGAAGGCGAGTTTGTTGGTCGGCGTGACAAACAAAACAACCCCTTACCTTCTTTCCAGGAATCTAGTGCTTTGGAAGAATGGACGCAGAGAAATGTTTTGTCAGCAGGCAGTTTGTTGGGTAAGTCATGCCAAGGAACATTGAAACTAGCAGGACATGGAGCAGAGCTTCAAGATCAAGGATACAAGTTTGGTAAACATCTTGCTTTAGCTTGGCAAGCATGTTTAGACTTGGAGCCCTTCACTGTTGGATCACATTATATGCCTGGCACTCCATTCAGTCTGACGTCTGCTCCCGTCATGTTCCACCTAGAGCATGATCCAAGCTTGTTTGTGGAGATTGACAAAGGGATAGAGTCAGTGCATAATGTCGACTACTCCAAGATTTACACTGTAGTGACAGAAGGCCCTGGTCTGGCTCGTACCAAACAACTTCAGAAGGAGCATTCACAGAAAGCTATGGAAGTACTGCGAGTATTTCAGGAGAGTGATGCTAGGACTGCTCTTTCCAACATTATAGTTGCAATGGGGGAGTTGTAAAACTTGTAAAAGTCGCATAGTCCTGTTGGGGCCTGATGTGTTAAATGAGTCATAGCTCCCACAACTCTCAGAGAGTGATTTACAGCCAACTGGAGACGAGTGATGACGGAATATATTGTTTTTGATATTCACTGTAATCAGACTAACAGACTAACCATCCAGTTGTATTAAGTGCCTCAAAATACCAATACAAAAATATCTAGTTTTTTACATATAATACTCATGGTAATGTATTTTAAAAGTGTTTTATAATTTTTTATAGTTTTAGCCAATCAGCATTTTACTTTAAACACGTTTTAGACCGATTATTGCTATAGGTTTGTTGTGTAGCTGCTGATAAAACTTTATTCATGAGTTTATTATAAAAAAAAATGTATTAACATTTTTTTACAGACCTATTTTATTGATTTTATTTACACAATTTTTATATGTATTAAAAAGGTCATTATCATACGCAAAGTTGTACATAGATAATTGTGAGAATTCATTTTGATGTTAAGCCATGCTGACTTGATTGTGATTCTTTTGCATCAAAAGTAATAATGCTTTTGAGTTACCAATCATTTTAATATCTCAAGTGTTATTATTATTGTTAATTTTATCATGAAATGGTCCCACAAAAATGCAAATAGGCTACCTAAAAATTGTGCGTACACCATAATAATGTAATTTATGTTTCTAGAATTTTTAAAACAGATGAACCCAAACAAAGCCTATTGTTAGGACCAATAGTGTATTAAATAGATTACTGTTGCCGCTTTATTAAATATAGGACCTATTTTGTTTTACATAGTTTGAGACACATTATTAAAAATCTATTAAAGTTTGTTATCTCTCATGACATTAAGACCTTAGAATATTTATAACTTGGCTCAGGCCTAGAAAATTATCTTAATAACAATTTGATTAGGTACCTGTTTTGTATACGTTTTGGTTACTATAAATTACGAAGTTAACACCAATTATTTATTATTCATCTCATATCTAGATAGGTTTAATTTAAAATTTAAAATCATTACATTTTACTAAGACTAAAAACTATATATAAGTTTCAGTATTTTAACATGTTCACATTTCTTCATATGCAGGGACTTGCTTGAAAAGTATTTGTTGAGTACAAAGGTCAGGTAGGCTACATACTTTCAATACTAGCCCCACTTTAATTTTACAATGCTTGGATTTCGTTTGAAGATCAACTTTTCTGCCACTAACAAATGCATATTGATTATGGAGTTTCATTTTATTTTCTTGCTTGAGCTATTCCATCATCCTCCTGGTCTCTCCCCCCCTTCCTTACACTTTGCCTTCAATGACATTACAAGACAGCTCTTCTCATAAAGTGACATATCTATTTGGCCTTTCTTTGTGTAATCACCTGCTGATTGGTTCTCTTTTCATTTTCTCTTCTTAAATAATTTTTATTAGTCACCCAATTTCTCCGTTTTACTGGTTTTATTTTTGTATGTAATAAGATCTCCCAGCTGTAATAGTGTTTGTTGTTGCTAAATATCAATTTTTGAGTAAAGTAAACAGAAATTGATAGCTTAAACAAGAGAGACTGATTTCTAAATTGAATCAATACCTATAGCTACCTTCAATGTCTTGACAAGAAAGTAGACACAGTTGAGTTTTCTCCTACGGCAAAGTTGGCTAAGTCTAATCTTGGTGTGATAGCTGTAATGGGATGCAACAACATTCTTTGGTATGTATGTTGGTAGTTGATGTGTTAATAGCTAGGAGAAAGGACCTGAGGTGTTTCCACTTAATGTCTTCCTGACAGCTTCTCTATCTTCTTGATCATTCACCCAGCCTTTCAAGAAAGTACCAGCTTAACTGAAAGTTTATAAATGAGGGCGATTTATTCCTTTAAACTCTTACACCTACATATCTCTTATCTGTCTGAATACAGACAAGAGTGTAGGTGGCTTGCAACTTGTAATCTTGAAGGAAGCAGATGTTAAGGTCTTGGGAATCAGCTTTATGAAAGGTTTGGCACTCTCTGGTAGGCTACCAGCTTAATAGGTGCGGATAACATTGTATGGAACTTATATAAGGACTGTGGGGGCTGGTTGTGGAAAAGGATGATTTGGAAGCATTATTTAATGAGGCCAGGGATGACAACAGGAAGTGCCGAGAACAATTGTGGCCAACCTCTTTTTCTGGCATGTCACTATCTACGCTAAGAATCTTGAGCCTGCTCATCCACCCAAAAATCTATAATCTAACCTTAGTACCTCCACCATCTTTTGAAAAATACAACCAATTTTTTAGTCTTATTTAAAACTTTTTAATTTTGTGTGTAAATATATATTTTTATTCCTGATTGGATTATGAGTTTGGTTATTTTAGTTTTATTTTTCAAATCAGATATCAGAAACAAAATTAATAACGAAAACAAAGCAAAACCATTTTAATAATATTTATAATGCGGAGTGATAATACATGTTTCAAGAATATATATTCCAAAAATAATTCATAGGCCTAACCCCACCATAATTGTATAGTAATGTTTTATTGATAATTACATTATTAACAAGACAACTGGTGATCTGGCAGTCTAGGGGTAAGGTGTCAAACTTCTGTGCTGGAGGTCCAAGGTTCAATTCTCGGTCCTGGCAAAGATTTATCTGATTGCTAAACCCTTCCTTCACCTCTGACAAGACGTGTATTAATCACAACTTGTGAATGTGTGGAATGCCAAGGCCTCCACCGTGGTTCGGATCCCACGGTAAACTATAGATCCTCCATTTCATCTCACAATCACCCTACCATACACATTAGCGTAATTGCGTATAATCTAAACGGGTAGTAAGACACAGTGCTAACAATAATAATAATGATAATAAATGACAACTAAATACTAGTAGAAACCACAATAATTTTTAATAATATAAGCTAAACATTTAAGTTTTTAGTGAGACCTATTGTTCTCTGACATTCATGAGTTCATTCTTGTTTGGATTTGTTGTGGAAGAAGCAAGCATAATCTGGTTTCTTAGATGCTTATCAGTGAAAATTAAACAGTACTTATTTTTATCCAAGGTAATAATTGAAAATGTTTGTTCACAGATGTGATGGGTTATCACTCACTAACGAGCATGATTGTCTTTCATGGATATAATCACTTGAGATTGTGGGTTCTTAGGTGACTGTAAAGACCAATCCTGGAGTTACAGATTCTCCCACAGTTTTAGCATATGTCTGCGTTAACCACTGGCTGCTGAGGATTGACTCTCCTATGATACATTCGTTCTTTCCTTGCATTGCACTTGTCAGAATGCTGTATTTGTTGTTGGCCTTCGTGGACAATCCGATGCCATTCCGAGCGATTGGCCGAGGTGGCCTCTCGGTTGTCAATGTTGATTAGGCACTTCTTCATGTTGGACTTAAGAACGTCCTTGTACCAGTTTGTGCTGTCCCCCCAGGCTTCGTTGGCCATCCTTCATTTGTGAATACATAATCTGCTTTGGGAGTCAGGTTTCGGGCATGCGAACAGTGTGGCCTGTCCATCGGAGTTGGTGCGTGATGATCAACGCTTCAATACTGGTGGTAATGGCCTCTTCTAAGACACTGATGTTAGTACGCCTTGCCAGTTCACTCTAAGGATTCTCCTAAGACAACACTGATGGTATCTCTACAGGCATTTTAGATGCCTTCTGTAGGTGGTCCAAGCTTCGCACCCATAAGTAAGAGTTGGTATTATGATAGTTTGGTACACAGACAGTTTGGTTTGAGTTCTGATATTTTGGTTGTCAGAGAGACTTTCTCGCAATCGCCCAAAAGCTGCGTTAGCACATTTTAAGCAGTGTTGGATTTCAGTATTAAAATATGCATTTGTCGATAGGTGACTGCCAAGGTAAGGAAAGTGTTCGATGTTCTGTACTGGTAGGTTGGATTAAACCTTAGAGTATAGCTCGAGGCCAGGTTTGTTTTTTAGGAAACTAGCATGGGGAAAGGCATTTCCAGAATACGGAAAATTCTTGGCTGGATGGATTCTCAAGTACTTCCTTGCTTGTACTTGCAGCATTGTTCTGAATATCAAGACTTTAAATCTGTACACCATAATTTGAAAGGATAGAGAACAATTTCCTCACTAGAAATACAGAAAGGGTTTGTGAAAAGCTAAACATTCTTCCTTTAATCGTAAACGTTTGAAAAACTAGTTTCAAAAGAGTTTTCTGAATCTGAAATAACATGTTTATAAAGCATGGAAGTCCAGTTATTGGAGACTCTTTGCATTCAAAAAAGTTTAACTTAAACTACAAAAGCTTGACAAACTTTTTATTTGTTCCAGCCAACTAGGGTTACAGAGTTTGTATATAGTACTTAAAATATCATGGGGACTACAAGGACCATAAGGAGAGTGTTTAGTAAGTTGAATTAGCATAAGTAAACTATGATGACATACACTTTTTATTTACCACTCATACATCAACTTATTCTATGGAATTAGGAACTCAAAAAGTTAATTGCCGCACTTACAAAAGTAAGCCACTTATCCCTATCATGAACTAGTTCTATCCAATCCACCTCATTACACCCTATCCCTTTCTTGAGCTATCTCTATCCAGTTCACCTCATTACACCCTATTTTTACCTTGAGCTAGTTTTACGGAGTTCATTTTACTACACGCTATTTACACTTTATTTTTAGCTAGTTTGATCCAGTCCACCTCATTACTCCATTCTAATGCTATCCTCTCAAATGCATCTAGGTCTTCACATTTGGTTTGCCAGTCAGTACCTTGAATACATTTCTAGATTCATCCATTTGCTCTGCATGTCTTGCTCATGTTAACCTGCAAGATATTAACTGGCATAACAATGTATCATGATGAGTAAAGGGGGTGTAATGTGTCATTATTTAACCTCTTCCACTATCCTCATCCCTTGTTAAACCAAAGAATTTCCTGAGCATTTTGTTTTAGGATACCCTACATTGTTTAGTTTACTCAGAGTTCTACATTTATTGACAATTTCAGGTGAGATATTAAGAACACACTGACCTAGTAATAGCATGCAACTGGAACTTTATTTCTAATATCATCTTTACTTCATACCATTTTTCACTAGACCAAGATTATTTTATTTGTTCATTGTGCACAAATTCGAAAGCAAAGGCAACTTAAAAAGGTAAAACATTTACTGTTAAAATAATAATGCAGCCAATGTTGGTGTTTGTGTTACGCCCCCTTATTTGTTTTTATGTATTTCTCATAATGTAATGGTTTGGTTATATGTATTATTTATCAATTTAATAGTGTGTTAAAATGTATTATTTCTCATAGTGTGACTGAGTGTTAATGTAACTTTTTCCACATAATGGAACACGTGTTATTGGTTATTTTTATATGATAACTCATATGATTATGAATTTCTAGTATAAAGGGGTGGCTATGGTCTACATCACAATTTATAATACACAAACCACCATTATTATTCTCTTTGAAATAGATAATTTAAAAAAAATTCAGATAATGTGCATAGTTTTTGTAATTTCTTTAAAAGTATTAATAATTTTATATTTGTTAAATATATATATATATTAGAAATATGGTTATCTTTAATTTTATCCTACCTAATAAATAGTTTTGACTGATTATATTTAAATTAGCACACCTCCTCACTGGTGATGTGAAACTTAAATAATGACTCAACTTGAACCAGATGTCACACCATAGTATCACACCACACCATAGTTTGCTCTAGCCTTCAATGAAATAATTGTTCCATATTTAAAGAAATAAAATAATGTAACATATTCCAAACAACTATTTCACTTACCCTAATTCATTATCATTTGAGGAAAGCAGAAAACTGCACTTGAATGCACTTTCTGGTTCAAAAATAGTTATGTATCTAATTTCCCAGTTAATTGTTTGTAGGATAAGGGTTTTAACTATATATATTGTATTAACATGTATTTATAGTTTTAAAACTAGAGCTTCTTCAAGGGACTCTTACTAAGCCGGCGGCACTACACATATGGCATTCGGCGAATCCTTAGTAACAAATGTTTGTCATTCAGCAAATACCTTAGTGTGGATGGGTGAGTTATGACGAATGTTTGGTATTCTATGAACATAAGTCATCACTCACCAAACCCCAAACATTTCTCGGCAGTTGTCGGTAATCTATCGCACATCAAAGGGCACGAACTAGTCGCCTTATCTCGAAATTCTGCCCCGTACACACATTCATGTCTTGGTTTGTCAGTAGTGTATTGTGTATACAGTGGAAATGGAGTGGTCCAATGACTTGGTACTGCAATTTTTTGACCTTTAAGAAAACTAACCTGCTATATAGAATATAGCCCAATATTTACATAATAGGAATGAGATTTATGATTGCTGGAAGCTTATTGAATAGCAATTTAGCTTAGATTGTTCTATTAATGATCTTAAGAATAAAAGAGATTGTTTAGTGGCAACGTTCAGACCATGTCTAAATAAAGTTACAGAAAGAAGTAGCCGCTCAGGTGCAAATGATGTTTACAAACCAAACTGGTTTGCATTTGAGAAGATGGTGAATTTTTTTATATGCTGTTGCAGCAATTTGTGGGTCATATCTATAATTGTCTATCTCATCCTACATGTTTGGCACAAATGTTCACCGTTCCCGACCACAACTTCTTGATTCTATGGCGACTCTGAGGTTCGGCAAATAAGCGCATCTGTGTAGAAGTGTGCTCGTGATTCAATTAACTGTTTGGCAAGTAGTTCGTTAAGAGGCAAATATTTGCCATTTGGCAAATGCTGCGTGTGTGGCGCCGGCTTTAGGAAGACAATGCATTTAACTTCGCCAAGGCCTTACAATTAGAGCATAGTATAATGTATTTATTTAACGACTAGACACTCAAATAAACGTGAGTTCAATGAAACTTAAAATTTAAATCTTAACTCAAAGCTAAGCCAAGCTTTTTAAAATAAAATGTCTATCAAACCAAGCCAAACTCATTTACTTTTAACTGCTTATAATAACTACTGCTGGGAAATACTTCATGATCTAACATTTTAACAATTTTTTGGTCATTTAAAATATCCAAAAGGGATTTTAACATTAAAAAACCCTACCAATTTATAGGTTTGGTTTGTTTGAACATGTTACTTTAAATTATTTAACAGGGTAAATATTATATTGCATTTTTTGTTGAAATATTTCACCTTGACACAGGAATTGAACCCTGGATTTGGGGTTTAGCACACCATTACTTTACCACTATGTTATTTTGAACCTGTGTCGACACTTCGTTGTGAGTCGTTGGGCTTTTTTTCTTCTCTTTTAGAAATGAAAATGAAGCAATGAAGTGGATTAGAGGTTGAAAGTGACTTGTGTTGTGCCCTTTCAAGAACTCCTTCGTGTAGATCATATAGAATTTAATCACGATCTGAATAATATAAATTGCAATATCTTGAACTCTTTGTTTATTTAAGTATGCTTAAGTTTCTGGTCTGTTGAAAAGGTTTTTTCAGTAACCAATTATTTTAAGTTTCCATCGATCAACATTTTCTTTTGTTAGGGGTGTGGAAAGTCCACTTTTAAAATTTGATACAAACTTGAATCGAACGCACACTCCTATCTTTTATTATTAAATTTGTAAAACTTCACAATAAAAACAATCCAAGTATATGTATATGTACTAATATAGAAAAAAAATAAGAAATTTTCAATCTTTTATGCATATTATTGAGAATCAACTTTTGAATCAAACATTCATGGCGGGGACTAATTAATAACATTCTGACATGTGATGGAAAGGGTGTATGGCGCAAAAAAAATTAAAAAAAAACGAAGAACCATTGATTTAGACCTTAATAAAGATACATACTTGAAATGTTGAATGACAAACCAGAAGTGTTTATTTAGATTGCATCATCTTATTTTCAATATTTTAAGTCAAGTCTATAAATAGACTACAGGTATTGATTGTTAAGATAACAAAGATACACTTTTATAATCAAGAAAACAGGTGGTACAATTTATTTGATGCCAACTGTACAGTCAAAGAGAAACAAATTTTTTCAATCCCTGGATATGTTACAAATTTTACTTGATCGATTAGTATCAAATACTAACCAAAAAAATCTGTACATTATTTACAAGCATACAACATATTCACAATAAAGACTATTACTGACGATTGTAAAATACTTAGTGTTTCATTCATTTGTTTACAATGTTCTTTGAAAACTAGGATATATCATGAAAAAGAAACATTAAAAATGAAATTATTTTATGTAAAATATTGATTTCATATCTTTGAGTTGAGTATTTTGAGGTTATTTACTAGAGTGGCAAAAAGGTGCGTGTGATCACAACGAAATGAGGTCAATTAGGTTTGCCTTGGGCTGCGACATAAAACTGGGGAAGAACTCTATGAGTTGGTCAAACAACTGTGAGCGCCGATGATGACAGCCTGACTCATCGATGTTGTGTCCTGCCCCCAGATGGGTTTCCTTCTCGTCCTGTTCTTGGAACAACACCGATGCCAGCAACTGGAACTAACCACACACATTTATAACTAAATGCTACCCCTAATCTAAACAAGGTACTCATACAGACTCAAGGCAATCTCACATTGTGAGACTAATTTTGTCACTAGGATGGTAGGTTGTTCGTATTACGATAGATTAAAGAAATAATTCTCTTAACTATGTATGGTATTACTAATAATAAAAATTGCCAGTTTAAAATAATGTCTTTAGTATTTTGCGTGGTTAAAGTAGATTAGCCTACTAATAAAAAAGTAATTTGTACTTAACTACATTATGGTATTCTACATTATTTTAGTGTTCAGTTGCTGACCTGCCAATTCGACGGAAACGATTTAAGTGGCTGACCCATGTAAACTAATAGTATGTCAACACTTTTTCATTTCTATACGTTATGGTCACATTATATCTCTCAAACCTCTGGCTTACAGTGATCACAACTAGTGCAAATATTGAATAGAAGAAATCAAATAATTAATTTTAATACTTTAATTTTATTAGTTAGTCTCTTTTGAAAATGGTGTTTTGTATACCTACCTATTGGAAGAGTGCAAAAAAAAAATTTTTTTTTACCCTTCTTAAATGTCCTCTAAAATCTTAAATGTTTCCTACTTTAACACCTCTTAAAGGCTATCTGGGTTTGAAACACCTTAAGTATTCTTTAGGTTCAAAACCCTTTAGAGGTTATCTAGGTTTGAAACCCCTTGAATATTATTTAATTATGAAACCCCTCAAATGTTCTCTAGGTTTGTTACCCTTTAAATATTCTCTTTGTTTGAAACGCCTTGAAACTTCTCTCTGGTTGAAGCCCCTTTAATGGTCTCTAGAAATGACACCCCTTAAAGGTTCTTTTGTTTAACACCCCTATAATCTCTACTCTTTGGTTGCTAACAACAGACAGGCTGATGCTCATAAATAATTGACCTTGGCAAGTTACTTCCTCCTCCTTCATTTCTATGCCACAAAAAATGGTAGAGTGTAATATAGCTCTGTCCTCTAAATCTTTCAAGCTTACTGAACCTAACAAATAACTGTCGATAGAACGCACAATCACCCAGAGTTTCCCAAATTGTTTGTCTCACCACAGGCAGTAAAAATACACCTCCAAGTTTAATGAATAGCACATAGTGCACAAGGAGTTGAAACACAAAATTTTAATGATGATGGTCATAATTGATATATAGTAAATAATGCACAGTATGGCCAGAAATAAATTATACCGAAAGTTGGCAACACTGTGCATCAGTTATTGGCGGGAAGATGACATGACGAGGGTAACCTTGTTGCTTGAAGTGAACAGTCAGAGCACAGTGCTATGCAATGTCTTTAAGTATTTGTAAGAAGGTTTTGTTGTGGAGCATTATTTTCGGTCATACAGGATCAGCCGTTCAGGGAAACCCAGTGTGAAACATGTGTTTAAACCTTTTGAAAATGAGTTCCATAAAACTGTTAAAATTCAATTCAGACTAAAAAAAAATCTGGTTTGAAGATGTCTATTGGGTAATATTACAGTTTATAATGTCAGTTTCACCTTCCCTAATTTTTTGTCTTTTATCATAACATATCAAACATATATTACCTCTTTAGTTTGTTCTGAATTTTCATGATCAATAATTTCTGAGAGTGAAGTTTGAAGATACTGCAAAGCTGCCATTCTATCCTTTACTGCAAGTTCTTCAAACCTATGATAATCCAGAAACACCAATCACAAATTAAAGAAACATTATAGACACAACCCGCAATACCCACATCTCACTACTACAAGGTTCCTGATGTCATAAAAGTATGGTTGAGATAGCTAAACACAAACAAAGAGTAAATTTGCACAAAAATCACTAACATCTAAACTCATTTCACACTTAACATTGCTGCCATTGGACAAAAGGTAATGGTTGCCTCTTGAAGAAAATCGATCATTACCACTCAATCCCCTGACCTAGGTCTCAGTCTCTTGAAACTCATCAGGAAAGAGTGTGAAACGCGCTATGCAACTTCCTCCTGATGAGTTCCGATAGAATGAAACCTAGGTCCAGGGATTGGGTGGTAATGATCGATTTTCTTCAAGAGGCAGCAATGTGAAGTGTGAATTGCATTCTTCTTTTCATTGTAATTTAAGCCATATTGTGTGTGTTTGATTTATATGTATTTAACCACCTATCCTGTACCTTCTTCCAAATATAATAGAAACATCTGAACTCGTCTTTGGACTTACTACCTTGTGATTTGAACAAAATTTGGTATGACTTTTATGCTCACCAAAGGAAAATTTAAATATTAGGAGTAATGAAATCTCACTCTGAATAGGGGTTGGTAATATCAAATTTCTTGATCCGAGTCTACCTCGAGTGAGCTTGTCAAAAAGCTATATAGAATCGAGTCGAGCATGGGTTGAATAAATATATTTTTTAAACTGAATTTTTCTAAAAATGACCAAACATGAAATAAGCCCTATGGTTGAATTTTTTCTTAAAGATTTTATTTTAAAAATTAGAATGGGGTGATACAATGTTTTAAAAATTAATTGTATGGGTGTGGTAGGAGTTATTTGCACATTGATAGGGTGTAGTAAAATAAGAATAGAAATAGTTTCATACTTATATTAATACCCTCAGTTTTTGAAATTAATTTGTTATATTCTTTAACTTGAAAAATGACACCTGGACACGGTGATTGGGTTCCAGTCCCATGTTCAAGTGTCATTTTTCATATTAAAGAATATGACATTTAAATGCAGCTATACCGTAATCAACAAATATTATAGCTTGAATCTTTAATCCATCATAATTTGTTAGAGTTGTAAAATTAAGTTAATTCAAAGTTAGATGGGAATAACATTTTCACAAACTTTCGGTTACCTGTGTTTCCTTATAAACAATTTACACTTTTGTAAAATTTGTTCATGAGAAGGTCGGCAAAGCTGCAGTTGCCAAAAGTCGTCAAGGCGTAGTCTGGGTAGGCAAGATCGACCAGGGTTCCCGCCAAAAAGATAATGAACCTAAGGCACATTTTAAACACTTTTGAGCACAGCTTTAACAAATCCAATAAAACATTTACAAATTAGTATAAAATGATTTGTATTTTACATATTAGCCAGAAAATACAAGAAAGATAATGTGTCAACTTTTCCTTAATTTAAAAATCCAATTTTCCCTGACTAAAACCCATAACAAGATTTATAATTATGTTATAAAAACAAAAATAATTAATTTGTTTGTTGTTTAAGGGAAATATGATGTTCCAGAAACTCGGGTGGGAAAATTATTCCCCAGGATTTTTCGGGAAAAATTAATATAAAGAGGTTACAATCAAGGATTGTCTATCAATGTCACATTTGTAGTTAATGTTCATTAACAATATTATCAATTAATTAAAGTTAAATTAACCTTATCTTGCTTTAAATGGGTGGATAGGTAGCCAAAATTTAAGCTCTTTTTATTTTACAGCTATACTAAGTCAACATGAAAGAGGACCATTATATAACACCTACACTAGGCTATTTGATGATAATATTAATTTTATCCTAAATAGACTTAAGGATAACATATTATGTTTGGTGAAAAATAATGATAAAAGTGGCTTTAAATATCAAACTATGCATGAAAGACACCTTCCCCCACTTATTTAGCATCAAGACACATCTATTTTGTTAATCTTATTATTTGGCATGGCATCCATTTGCTTTTGTAACTTTGATAGTAATAGTTGGGTAAACTAATATTTTTGAAGTATAACACATTTTGTGAGAGGTTTATTAACTAAAACCTATGAGATAGCCAGGCATACTGGTCCAGTTGAGAAATGTTTTTGGTATTTTTATTGACGAGACAGTGGCTGTATTTTATTTATTTAGATTAGTTTGAATATCTTTGTGTTGTTCACACCATTAATGTTTTTATTTAAGAACTTTTTTAAGTCAATCTTAAAATCTACTTTTAGAATTTATTTATGTTTATACCACAAATTCTTGATTAAAAATACAAAATTATAATAGTTGCATTATTTGGAAAACTTGAAATATAAATTACTATAAACATTTTGTTTACCTATTTTTTCCTTTGAAATAAAAAAAATTCTACAAGATTACAGAATTTAAATTTATCGTTTCAAGCCAATAACACAACCTAATCAAAGTATTTGTCTCTTTGCCTGACCCTATTTGTGATCAAATTGCCCTTGACTTCTAATTGTATCATCAAATTATTTGTACTGGAATGAATGGCTAGGTTTATTCTAAAATTATAAATAGGAAAAATAAATATAAGCCTCAAGTGAACTTTTTTTCCTTATGTTCCATCTTTCCCACCCCCACGGGAAATTGATATTTCCCAAAGTCAAAATCTCATTTCCCCACGTGCCTGGTTATAAATAATTATTTTTGAAATGCACCAAAAATAAATATACATCAAATGATAAAAATAGTGTTTGAATAAGATGCAATTAAGATATTTCTCTTCCCTAAACAAATCTACAAGTTCCCTGATCAGTAATCAAATCTACCAACACGTCCCTGATTTTCTTGGCAGTTCAAAAATCCCTTACCTTTCCAGGTTTTTCCGATGGCCATTGTGTTTAATTTGTTAAACTTAAAGCCAATATCGGCTGTCAAAACCTTACTAACCTAAGTGAATAGATTGAGAAGTGACATTGTAGGTAAATAAATTATTGGCCTGGAGAGAGGACGGGTATTAACATTATAGAAAGATTTTTCTCAAAATAGAAGTTAAGTTCAAACAATGTAGTCACGAAAAAAGGTAGTGAGTGCTAACTGCCGGTACAACATGACTACACAAAATTGAAATACGGTATTCAACTATACATTAGAACTAAACACTGCAAATAGTTTCAGATATACATTATTTCCCAAATTGTGTTTCAATGATAGTGACCTTGTTGCATGGGTCATAAACCAACTGATGAGCAAATCTAGGGCAAGGTTCCAAATGCTGCATTTTGCTCCAGTAGTGCTCCCCTGTGTTTTCATTCCTGTATATACACGACCTGAGGGAGAGCAAACCATTAATAACATAGCAGTTGACAAAAAAAACTGTCATTTGAGTGTATATTTTGTACCAATATTTGAAACAAGGTTATCTTATAAGATGTGAAATTTAGTGTGTTTGTCGAACTATCATATTTATCTTATAAGACAAAACCCTATTAATTACACAAAGCTTAGACATAAATATTTTGGACATTTACATAATTTAAACAATCTGACACCTTAGCTTGGTCGGTAGTGTGTCTGTATACTAAGATAAGGGGCCTGGGTTCGATTCCCGGCATGCCCGAAAAAGTATCATTGATGAAATGTGGGTTTATCCTTTTAGTGATGAATTAACGGCTGAGGACGGGATGTTGTGCCTGTCCTAGTCTTAAGGTGGGGTGCTAGTGAGCGCAAGTTTAGTGTATTGATTTTGCAGTTTTTATAGCATAAATTTTTTTTGGCCAAAATAAATCAAATATTTCTTCTATAGAACCATAGAGTTTAGTTTTCTGCACATGCTAATCTCAACAGTTTTTGAATGTCTGTCATGAGCATAGCGGCATTTGGTGACAAACTTTTTAAATAAAGAGAAAAAGTTGTCATTAAATTCCAGGACACCTTTGACAGATATTCAAGAACTGTTGAGATCAGGATGTGCAGAAAACTAATCTCTATGTTTCTATAGAAGAAATATTTTATTTATTTTGGCCGAAAAATGTTTATGCTATAAAAACTGCAAAATCAATACACTAAACTCGCGCTCACTAGCACCCCACCTTAAATTAGATAATAAGGCATATGAAGCTATGAAAGGCCTAACAAGCTGGTAGTGGAGAATATATGGTTTGAATAAAAAAGTGACTCGGGCCTTGGGCTGGAAACGGTAATGGATGTAAAAAAAATAGAAAATACAAATAGTAATTATATATTAACATTCTTTCTTATCATCCATTCATTATGACATTCATACATTCAGTTGAGTGTTAAATTACTAGTCTGGGCTTTGTATGAGTTTATTCTATAATCATTATAATTGGTTCTGAATCACCAATAAGGCGTATTAGAGCTTTAAAACAAATTTCACTTAAAAAATGGAACACTTTTTTTTAAGGATTTGAATATTGAATCTTAAATTTTCTTGAACCCTCGAATATCATTAAGGATTCAAGAGATTCGAGGACCCATTCCTAAAAAGTCTTTGAAATGAAAAAACCATTTATATGTTTTATTTTGAACAGAACATAAATTATTTTTATTACTGTGTTTTACTATCTGTTTAGTTTATAATATGTAAGAACATAATTAACTTGTGTATCAAAAATTGTTACTTTTTTTAATAATCATTATAATAATACAATAAATATTAAATTGTTGGATTAATTTTGAGTCAACCTCTTATTAATAACTAAAAAAAAAGACGTATTGATTCAATTTAATAATCTTAAAGTAAAGTTTAAAAAGAGTTTTCTTGTAAATAGGACTTGTTTAAGATGTAGCAATCAACCACCCCTTCAACTTCCTCTACATCTAGCACGCAGATGACTACTTGAGGTTAACCTTCTCGCTTCCCTGCAAAGATAAGTTTAAGCAATCATTTTAAGATGGTACTTAGTGCACTCCAGCACTAAGTTCTACTTGATATCGGCTTGCACATACAATCAATATATCTGACAACTGGAAGAGGCTACTAGATCTACTTTCATATATATTATTTATACATTAAGTCATGTAATCTGAAGCTGTCACTTCAGATAGATATTATTTAATTTACATCCATTACTAGAAAGCCTGTGGCCTGGGTCAATTTTTTATTCAAGCAATATATTTTCCACTATCGGCTTGCAAGGCCTGTTGGAGCTTCATATGCCTTATAATATAACTTAAGACTAGGATAGGCACAACATCCAGTCCCCGGCTGTTAATTCTGCCCATTTCACAAATGATACATTTTTCGGCCATGCCAGGAATCGAACCTGGGACCCTTAGCTCAGTAGATAGACATGCTACTTACTGAGCTAAGGTGTTGAATCAATATATATAAATAACACTAATAAAATAGTAAATGTTTTCAATGTTGACAGGAAAAAAATTGTTTATATTTTCTAAGGTGCTCAAAATGATCGTTTGTAAGAAAATCAAGATCTCCAAAGGGAAATGGTTTTCTATACCTTCTTAGCTTATAACCCCAGCTCTACTTTTTTCAAAAACCAGTTTACTCATTTGCTGACCTTAACAATATTACTACAACCATCAGCATACAACCCTATTTTCCAATCCGAACAACTGAGCACCGCCTAACAGGCGCGGCCATTTGGGCGCTTGCGAACTGGGCACTGGGAAGATGGCACCAGGGTCAATTGTTTTAAGTGTAGCCCCTTTCTATCTCCCAGGACCAAAAGGAGGCATACAAAAATACTAAATTACACATAAAGAAAAAGAGAATGAAATACAGAGTGACCTGACAGGACAATGACTTTTGAATATATAATAAAATAATATATTCACCCATGTTTCCATATCATCCCATCTGCACCATTGCTGTATTTAAAAAAGGATAAATTGATAGAGCATTAACCAAGGAACACCACTATATTTCTAGGAAGTATTTGGCAAATTCAATTGGAAAGAAGCTAAATCCAACAAGCTTGACATTGACAGATAAAAATGATTTATTTACTATAAAGCAAAAGCAATAACAATAGAGTAACATGAAAAAAGTATACTAATGTATACATATAAATAAATAAATATAAAAGTGTAGGTTTGAAAAACAACTTGAAATGTTAAGCAATAATATTAACTTTGTTGGTCAATAGTGACGATAAAAGCATACTAAATGTATACATATAGTTAAATAAATAAATATATATATATGTTTAAAAATAACTCTAAACGTTAAGTAACAATATTAACTTTTTTGGTCAACTATGGTGGCCAATTCATTACTTTAATAAAAGGGAAAGGTGACCTGGTGGTCTAGGGGTAAGGTGTCAGACTTCTGTGCTGGGGGTCCGGGGTTCAATCCTCAGTTCCGGCACAGATTTATCTGAATGCCAAACCCTTCTTTCACCTCTGACAAGACGTGTATTAATCACAACTTGTGAATGTGAGGAATGCCAGACCTCCACCGTGGTTCGGATTCCACATTAAACTGTAGGTCCTTCATTTCATCTCACAATCACCCTACCATTACACATTAGCGTAAGTGCGTATAACCTGAACGGGTAGTAAGACGCGGTGCTAATAATAATAACAATAAAAGGGAAAAGACAATAACTAAGACCTAACAACCAATATTAACATAGGGGAAAGGTAGGGGTTACATACAAGACATAAACAAGGAGAAAAGGGG
>CABFWB010001669.1:124098-147108 GCA_902151455.1 Timema bartmani
GGGTGTAATCGGCAGAAAATTCCATAATAGGCATCTTCGTTTATCTAAATGGACGTGGAACTATTCAGTGCCGGAAGTGCCATACGTCATTTATAGCAGCCCCAGTCTCAACTCAGTGTGTTGGCCTAGTCAGTTTACTCGTGCGTTAGGTTAAGACCACACGTATGTGTGGCGGGTTGTGGGATGTGGTCGAAAGTCATTTTGAAGTGAGCACAGTGAGATGGCACATGGTGAGTCTCGAATATTATCACATTATTTAATTATGGAATATTATTTGAAGTAATTTGTTATTGTCTTCTAGGAATTCAATGTTGTAGCTATGATAAAACGCTACATAAGTATTATAATTGTAGAACCTGAAAACAAACAACTAAGCGCTGGTTAGGTTTAGGTTAGGTTATATTAAGTTAATTCATCGTCACATGGTTTATTTTATGCAAAATTCTTATTTTTCATGGGTTTTTTTGCTATAAAGAATTTTTCATAATTTTATAATATCAAGTAGTCTAACTTTATAAATATACACGAATTTAGTTTCCTCTATTATTAATATTATTCAAACAACTCCGAAAATGAATATTTAGTAAAAAAAATCATTATGTTTTTACATTGGTGCTCAGTTGTCTTGGAGCCTAGTTGGTGGCGCGCAGTTGTCCTAGAACACCCTCTTTTTTATGGAGTTACGTCACTCCTCACACAATGAACATTTCACAAACATCCTGACAAGTATTACCTACTATCAGACACATTTATAGTGGACTAACCTAACTATCCTTTCATGTTGGCTTCCTTCACTATAACTTACTTTACACTATTGTACAGTGTTTCTACACTGTCTTACTCAACATTTCCGATCAAAATTTGAGTACTTACAGACCCCTAATAAATGTGTACAGCTATTTTAGATGTCAATATTTTCATCAGGGAGGTTGACTTATTTTTTATTTGAAGATAAGTAAAAAATATTCAAGGCTTTGTACACTCTTACTTTCAACAATATGAGGGCATGACATTTTGAAAAGTAATTGTTTACATGTAAAATATGAAAGTAAAAGATGCTTACAAATTAAAGAACTTTTCGTTATAAGTTCTATTCAAAAATTTGAAAAACTATTACTGAATTTCAAAAAGACTGAAAAAATTATATCAAAATTGTAGGACTATTTATTTTTTGACAAAATTTAATAAACATGTTAACCTAATTCATTCAATTATCCAAGAGAAAAAAGGAGTAGATATGGTTTTAAAACAAACAATGCACATACCATTTATTTTGAGCTATGTAGTACACCCAGAAAGAATTCTGCACATTGTCATCCCTTTTTTCTTTGTCTTTACTCAATCCCTGAAAAGTAAATTATTATAGCTTTAACAAATAAACCAGATATAAATCTAACTAGTATTTTAATAGTTTGTGTTATCTAATGGATATGGATACAAGAATTAATATGATCTTTACAAATGTAGATTTTAAAAAAATTAGTCAAATTTGAATATTCATTATTCAAATATCCATCACTCTTTGAGACGAAATCCAAAAATGCACAATGAAACTTCCCAAAATTAAAGTTTTATTATCACAATTATAATTGTGGTCTCTTTTTTTTTTAAAATTGTTATAGAATATATTAGGAGTATGTGAAGCCGAATCGAATCTTGGTGTACTTTGTATTCGATTTGAAGCTATATTTGGCTTCGGCAGCCATTCAAAGCTTCGTCCGATATTTAAAGTCTAGTGATTATATTACACTTATATTTTATATCAAATAAGAGTGAACGAAAACTACCTTAAGAAATAAAATAAATTTTGTATGGTTTTGAGTTTTAGAACAAGTTTGCTTTATATTTTTGGTGGAAATGGGAAAATTTCCTTAAGACTATGAATTTCAAGACGGCAATAATATTAAACCTCTAACCGCCTTGATCACAAACAATGATTGGTACCAAATGAAGATGGATTTATTCCTTTTGAAAGTGTCAATTAAAATAAATAATAATTTTTTTTTCAGTGTGTTTAATTAAACTTTTTAAGTATTTCTTGAATATTTAAAATATTTTTTTAATATTTTAAAATTCACACACACAGCCATTTCAGTTGTTTACTACCTGAATTTGTATGTTCTAATGCGTAGGCTAGTGGCAGAGTTTGAGAGATAGTTGAGTGCATATGCGAGGAAAATGACAGTCCTTAAATTATTTTTAAAAAACTTATCCAAATAGTGAGTACTCGTAAACGAAAATTGCTGTTAATTTAAACAAAATCTTAGATATTTAACTAAAAAATAATTAAATAAAATCTACAAAAAATTGTTATTTTATACATATACATAATTAATTTATGATATAATTACTATCATCAAGGTCATATTATTTTCAAGATTTGTTATAGGCACATGCGCTTTCAAAATCAGAGCCATTTTTTTTTTAAGTAATTCACATGGGAAGATTTAAATGGATTAATAAAATAAAAAAGCTACGTTGTTGATTTGTAAAATAGGAATACTGAAATTTATTAAACATATATATTTAAATGGATTTATAAAACCAAAAGCTTCTTTGTTGATTTGTAAAACAGAAAAACTAAAATTTTTTAACACTTGACTTCTCAAACTTATAAACGCACCTGCCGAATTAATTTAAAATCATATTTTTCTAGAACGTTGTTATTGTTCTTGGATGTCCATTAACTCTTGTATTTTGTTAATTCTATCTTGTGTGTGAAAGGTTAGTGAAACACCATGCAGGGCAAATCCAATTATACTAAAGCAAATACATGTATTTTTTTACTACTCAGGCTGTGTGCATAAAAAAGTGTTTTTAATATAAAGTAATGTGAATATAACATTTAGGTATATGTTGGCAATAAGCTACAAATATTAATGTTAATAAAATTTAATGTTTAGTTTGATGTTAGATAAATATACTCAAATGTCAACATACTATTTTCAATCAAAATTAAATAGAAACATATTCGAACTTCGATTTGGCTTCGACACTATTTCCCATATTCGACTCAAGTTCGCTTCGAACTAAAAAAAATGGACTTCGTCTGACTACTTGAATCACACCAGAAAACCAGAGGGTTAGTGGAACAAAAGGACAAAACAACTATTCAAACTTTGTATATGTTGGGTCAAATCAAATATGCGACCATTCACCATTCACAATTTCAAATATTCGCACACCCCTCATCATAATCATCATGATCAATACTTTCCAGCCCGTGGCAGGATTATTTTAGTAAAATACCTAAATTTTCCTCTATCCTTCCACCATTCTTCTACGTTCACACCCCTAAGTAAAACTATTTGTTTCTATAATGGTTCAACTCACAGATAAAACATAGATTTCATTGAGCTCTGGGTCTATTGTTGCTCGCTGGGTGAATCCTGCAGCTGGAATATTACAAGGCTCTTTCTTGGTACCTTCCGATATCTGTTGTATTTCCTGAGTATCCACATTATAAGTGAAAAAGTCATTAAGGTATTCTTTGCTACGTTGGCCTGCAAAGATGAACAATTTTCGACAGCCCTGTACATAAAATAAATAAAATGATAAATGATGATAAAATTATTAATTTTAGATAAAAATTACTTTAGTTCGTGCAGTTTGATAGGATACACTTAAATTTATTTTTGAGATTTAAAAATAAGACATTCATTCACATTGAAACTTTACTTTACATCCATTACTGTTTCCAACCTATGGCTTGGGTCAGTTTTTTATTCAAGCCATATATTTTCCACTACCGGCTTGCTAGGCCTGTTGTAGCTTCATATGCCTTATAATATAAATTAAGATTAGGAAAGACACAACATCCAGTCACTGGCCGTTAATTTATTGCCGTGAAAGGGTAGACCCACATTTCACCGATAATAATTTTTTCAGCCATGCCAGGAATCGAACTCGGGACCCTTAGTTCAATAGACAGACACAATACCAACAGAGCTAAGGTGTTGGATCTCACATAGAAACTACAATAAGATAACATAATTATATTCATAAATTTAAAAATGACACCTGAACATGGGAGTCAAACCCGGGACCTTTGGCTTTGCGCACCATTGGTCTCTATCAACTAGCTATCCAGGATTAGTCTTGTGCTCAGGGTCATTTTTCATTCATAACTTAAATAGCTATCATTAATACCAAAGCTACCGGTAACTTGGGGGTCAAGTTTATTCTGTCATTAATACAATGGCATTATGGGACGAATTCAAGATAGCTCAGTGGTAGAACATTGGTGTAGATCCAAGAATCCCGGGTTCAATTCCCATGTCCCGGTATCATTTTTCAAATTACTAATCTGATACTTGGTGCGGCTATTTTTGTAACCTAAAGATCATTTCCAACCTCCAAACTCTGCTATTTATGTACAATCAACTATATAAGCCCTAGCTTTCTTCCAAATCATGGGTGTATGATTGGTGAGTTTCAAATTATACTTTTGAAACAAATAGTGAAAATTTTGAATTTGAATGGTGAATCAAATCTGGGTACAACTTGGTATTACTTACTGGTATAAATATTTTAAATATGGTCAGCAAATTTTGGAGTGAAGTCACATGAAAGATATTTTCACTAAAACTGAAAGCTTTCAATGGAAAAAAACATGTCGTGTTAGACAGCAAATTTATGAATAAAAAATATAACTTTTTAGTTTTTATGTTATCATGAATATCATCGATGTGAACTAAGGTTCACAGATTTCAAGTTAAACTTTAAAAAGGTAATTAAATTTATTAGTGGTGGGCCAATACCTTGCTCAATACCATCAATTCATCTCCTCAATACTCGATACCCTATTCAATACCATTCAACATGAAATTAAATAAATCCTCATTTTGTACATATAGAACTTGGGTCAAAATAAAAATGTTTGATTTGTTTCCTTATGTCAAAATATGGAAACTAGTCAATTAGGCTATTTAAACAAATTATTACACAACACAACCAGATAAAAAAAATAACATTTTCAATGATTAGTAGGCCTACAATAAGAAATGTTAGCGTATAACCCGAACGGGTAGTAAGACGCGGTGCTAAAATAATAATAAGAAAAGTTGATGTGAATCAAAATGAATATAAAGAACATGTGAATAATGAATATAATATAATAAGTTGTAAATTTTCAAACCATTTTAGATCCTTAATGTGATGAATTTAGCCATGTTAAAAAACTAACACTTACTTAACACACATTATTGAGTTTGTCACAAACAATTTGATGAAAAGCTAACTATAACAACTATACTGATATAATATATTATGTTTTTCAATATCCTACTTACTGGGTGGAACAGCATAGAGTGCCCAACTCTAGACCGGATGGTTGGGAACCCTGGACTACTGGGTCGACTACAGTCATCGCATAACTTTGTCCATGTGTTGGTAGAAACATGGTAACAGTAGAGCCCTGAGAAGGTGGGGTCGGAGTTTGAACTGCCGACCAGAGCCATGCCACACGTGCCAGAACGCTCTTCAAATGTTATCCTGTAATTAAGAAAGATGTTATCTGATGAAAGTTATGGAAAAAGATAAGGATATAAATTGCATCAAGTATCATCATCATCATCATCATCATCGTAAGCCATTTCTGGCATCCTGTCGGGTTAGCTACAAACTAAAGCCTCTCTATCTCATCCATTCCTGTCTGCATATCTCATTCCATTTACACATGGCCAAACCATTTAATATTCCTTAAATTGAAGCATGACACCTGGACAGAGGAATCGAACCCAGGATGCTTGGCTTAGTATTCCAATGCTCTAACCACTGAGCTATCCAGGAGTTGGCATGTGCCCAGGGTTATTCTTCACACATATTTTAAGTTGAGTCTGTGATGGACTTGCATAAATAGTCAGCTACATATGAGCCATCAGTTAAGCTCCCAAGTAATCAGATAACGCAGCCACCCTCGACTCGGGAAGGCTTTATGCTGCCTATAGTACAATAACAACTGTACAAATGCTCATATCAGGTTGGATTAAATTAATGAACTATTCGTATTAAACAATATTTGTAATCAAATATCTCCATTTACACACCCCTAGTCATCTAAGATATTCAGTAAACCTTCAATAAGCCTTCAAAGTATCATTTAAGATATTCAGTAAACCTTTAAAGTACAATCTCAGATATTCAGTAAACCTTTAAAGTACAATCTCAGATATTCAGTAAACCTTTAAAGTATAAACTCAGATATTCAGTAAACCAGTACCATCAGATATTCAATAAACCTTCAAAGTACCTAAGATATTCAGTAAACCTTACAATTACCTATTCCTCAATTTGAGGATTTTGATCCGTTTCCACACCACTTTTCTGTTTTCGTGTAACATTTTTCTTAGTTTCGTATTTGGTTTTCGTTTGTTTTTTACCATAACACATAGCATCCTCTTTACATTGTTTACTACCTGCTAAAATTTGGTGTAGAAGTCCTGCCACATTTTACTTTTCTGTTCTTTAATGATTTTATACAATTGTTTAGCTAATCGCTTCCATCTTATTTCTCTACTTTTGTTTTCCTTTAGAACCATTCTCTGTATGCTTTGTTTTTAATAAATCTGGGCCAATCATGTCGATTAAGTGTTGCCGACTTGGCAGATCATTTAGTTTATTGAATTTTAATTACTACAAACTACAAGGATAATATTTATTATTAATATGAAAAAATCAACTGTTTACATAGGCCTTTTTAATTTTATTCAATATAGCAGGTTTTCTTATACAAGTTTAAACGAAAATTTAATTTAATTTTGATATAATTTACTTTATCATTGGTCTTACCACATTTTAAAGATAGTTTCAATCAAATTGACTTCACTTTTCTCAAAGTTAAGTTTGTGATAGTTTTATATAGTAATTTGATTTTGAAATCTGTGCATAGAATATCATGGCAGATATATTAATTTTAGAATAAAAATGGGAATAACTAATTCGTTCATAGATTCCTTAATATTTAAATAAGCATGATTGATTTAAAAATAACTTAATAGGTATCAAATGATGAATAAATTTAATCACGGAAATAGAAATAAGTTCTGAATCCATAATGTGGTTTTGAAGACTCCAATAGTTCTTTAGTTTTAACTTCCCTCGAATCTTTCCCAGGTTTGGCTTATCTTGAATCTTCCCCAGGTTTGGCTTACCTAGAATTTTACCCAGGTCTGGCTTCCCTTGAATCTTCACCAGGTTTGGCTTACCTAGAATTTTACCCAGGTTTGGCTTCCCTTGAATCTTCACCAGGTTTGGCTTACCTCGAATCTTCCCCAGTTTTATCTTACCTTGAATATTCCTCTTTTGGTTCAGGTCTGTGTGCTAGTTGACCTTGCTAAGATAATCCCTCTCTACCCACAACAGCTGTAATATAGCTTCTCTCTCACTCATTGACCTTTATATTTTCAATACAACCCCTCCCCTTGTTATTGAAAGTAACTGTTTACTCAGTCACTAGCAGCCCCCCCCNATCCCATCCAAGCAACATAACAAAGGACAAGCCGGCTGCCTAGAGCTTAACAAAGATGAGTCAACAATACCCAGCACATGCTGGGCTAGTAAAAAACAGTTTTATGAATCAAACAGGTGAGCAAAATGCCTGGCTTACCGATTGTGCCATAATTGGTATCCACAGCCCTAGTGTTTCAATTTTAAAGCTTCCTATTCTATTGTATCACCAAGGTGTTTATTTTAACCTCCTTTAATCGCTTTTCCTACCACACACTTCCTCTGCTGCACTTACTAAGAAATCTTTAAGATAGTCCCAATAATCTCTAGTCCTCCGAACTCATGTTTTGGTTCTACTTTATCTTTACAATAAACCATAGTTAAACTTCTATATCTTTCAATTTTCATACTTTGCTCATCTTTCTTTCTCTATTTTAGCTTTTGTTCAGAATCTTCTTAATCTCCAGATCTGCTACTAAAGAATCATCTGTCACTCTCAATATTGATACTCTGTATTACCTTCACGTCTTGCAGGAATCTGTTGATTTCTTCAGATGCTCTTGATTCAGGTACCGAATGTACCTTGTGATTTCATTTTTTTATGGTGCCACCCATTACTAATTACCCAGCTATTTCTGGTGCATGTATCCAGGAGGTATTACCATTTAATGTTCCTATATCCTTCACGTTTTCCTAAGACAGTTTCATATCCTTGTATGTTCCCACCTGTGCATTAAAATACTCAACTATGACCTTATTATGTGTATCTACAAATTGTTCTATTTAATCTAAGAATTAGACTACTTCTTATCTTCGTTTGGACATCCTGTTTGTGGTGCATACATTTGTATTACTTCTGTCACTCTTTCTCTCATCATGATCTTTAATTTAATCATTATATCTGTAGCATTACGGATTTCAGAAATAATTGGACTCACTAAAATGGCTACTCTCTTTCTTTTTGCTATTTGTTTACTTATACAGTATATGGTGTATTCTTTATTAACGTCTTTGGTACCTGACCCTTTCCATTGGGTCTCACTTAGGCTGAATACATTTATTTTCTGATTTATCAGTGTCCATAACTTCTTCTAGTCTACCTTATCTGTTGGGCCTGATATAGCTTATTCGGGGCCCTGTTGGTCAGCATTTTTCAGGGTTTCAGTCAAGCCATCACATCTATTGTACTGGTCCCGGGGCTTAAAAAGTCCCAGCTGTAAATCACCCTGCTTGGCATTCCCCTAATTGCTTTGTTTCCAACTCCAACGACAGAGACGACGGGTTAGGCTCTTATGAATTTACGAATATTATAATAATTAAATGACAAAATAAAATAAAAAATGTTTAATTGAAACATCATACAAACCCTTTTGACTCTGAACTTTAAAGGCTACACACACATTATGATAGAGAAGAGGTTTGGCTATGTACACATCTCCAAATTAAACACTTAAATATGATCTACACAAATTTATATCTGTTGGCAGTCATCGACTAGCAATGACAGCTGGGACTTACGCTGTATGCGGTGTTAAAACCCGTCCCCCGAACACATAAATCTTCCTTTGTTCCACATCCATGGACATCTGATGGTCAAATATGAGTTGAGGTCCTCCCATCTCCCCCGTGTCCTCGGATATCAATGTCCAACTGTTACTGTCAATGTCATACATGTAGAAGTCACTCTGCACAGCACAACAGAAACACCATTTAGATTGTTATATTGTTATTGTTCTCAATGATAATAAAATAAACCAGCACAAGGCTGCCCTTTTTTAAATTTTATTTTAATATTTTAAACAAAACAAATCACAGGGCCCTTTCAGGAATAATCAAGCTTTTATAACATTAGAAAGTACTAAAACTGATATAAATTGATTACTTTTAATTCACACTAACAAACAATTAAATCGTTGGGAGCCAACAATATGTAGAACAAAGTGTACACTCAAAATTAAGAATGTGCAGCTAAAGAAGTGCATAGTTAAAACTAGGAATAGTTGCAACCTAGGATGGCCGCCTATTTTACAAACATTCCTAGTCTTGAGACAATGGCTTCTGTACTGATCAGATAAGTCCCAGTTAGGGATGAACGGCCAGTTCATAACCCGGAGTTCATGCAGAAACAAACCGGCTGACTAGTAGGACAGTTGTGTCTGGTATTTCATCAGAGGATGTTGTCAAACCAGTGTGTCTACCTGACTATAGTTTTGAAATTCCAATATATCTTCAGTATTTACAGTATATATTTTCTAAGAAATTCAGTATATATGAAAGGTACTCAGAGAAAAACAATCTCTATTTCAAAATCATAAAATGATAGATAGTTAGGGTAGGCCTAGGTCTGTCATAGTTAAAAATTTTTACATCAAGAATCAAGTGTATTGACGCATATATTCTAATATATACTAAGGATGGGACCCTAGAACCTACAAGGAATATTCATGGATTCAAGACTCAAATCATAATCATTTTTTTAAATAGGTACTAAGTTTGAGTTATTTTTTAAAGGTATTAAAATAGCGCCAGTACCTCCGCAGGTTCAATATTTCATTTTTATTTATTTCCCTTGTTTCTTAACACCGGACGGGCAGAAATAGCCCGCCGGCGATGTTCTTTTGTTTATTATTTTTTAGTTCATCCGATTTCTCACGCCAGGGCTTTATATGGAATTGTCATAGTAGCCCTGGCGGAGTATTAATAGATATCTCTGACCGACCCCGGCGACTCGATCGACCGGGGATTAATTTCCCTAGTTTCCTTTAGTTTTTATCTTCTCCTTTGTTTCCGTCCTTGTGTCGTTGTTCTCTGTATCTGTACCCTGGGTACCACCTAGGTCTAACCGATCCATTATGTGCGGCGGGGTGGGTTTTTTATTAAATTTTCCCACCCCTACCCTAATGATTACATCAATCAGCCCGCCAGGGCGTTAAAGATAATCTGTAAATATTAATTGTTCTGTGCATGTTTGTTTTCGAGAGCCCTACGGGGCTGGTGTTAACTGTCGTTCAATATGTTTCCTGTTTTTCATGTATATATTTTTGATGTTTAATAAATTAAAACGCTAACAAACAAACAAACAAAATAATGATAGGAAAAACCTAACAACCAAAACCCAGATAAGATCATTAATTTACCATTTAATGTAAACAGAATCAGAAGTGAAGGAAAAAATCCTAGTTATTGGGAAAGTTAAACACTTAGGCTTACAATATTTTCTAAAATTAAAATTTTAATTAGGGATTTGATGGCAAAATGAAGTTTCAGTTTTGAAAAAAGGTGGATCCGACCCATCTTTAATACACGTGCATATACACACACATTACATTTTTTGAATGACCTATACCACCGTCGACCTCGGTGGTCTTGGGGTAAAGTGCTCGCCTCAGGACCCGATGTTTGTGGGTTCGAACCCAACAGAGACTGAAGGCTTTTTCTTGAGCGAGAAAAAATCATAGCTCAACATCCTTCGGAGGGGAAGTAAAGCCGTTGGTTCCATGTGGCATGTAAAAGAACCCTGGAAGGTATGTGAAAATGCCTCTCCTGGAAAATTGGTAGGTCAATTCACCTCACTCGTAGAAATTTAGAGACACAAGTAATCAGCCTTGGTGGCGCAACTTTAAAGAATGATTACAGCCAGGGAGTTTACTATACCCCAAGAACTAACTATTATCCCCACCACCCCTTGACAGTCGATACTTTCTACAAGTTAGATTTTTATAATGAATTTGTATAATAAATATAAAGTAATAAAGATACAGAATCTTCAATTAAAAATAACCAACAAATATTATGTTGATAAAAATTACTTGGAAATAAAGATAATTGCAGTTACCTAACATTATTAAAAATATAAGATGATAAAACCCAAAAACAAATTTGTTTTTTTAGAATGTAGACAAAAGTTAAAATTCATTCAACCACAAAGCTTTTTCAATGTTGCATTTCATTTTCTAACACTTCTGCCTCTTCCTTTGCTTTCTGCAAAACTGTTCTTCTTTTCACTTATAATTTTCTTATTTCTTCTTTTCAAGCGCTTCTTTCCTTATTCCTGATACATTCCTCACAGTATGAATCATCTTTTTTGAAATGGTCATATTTAGAAGTCCCCCGGCTACAGTGACTTCATCATAAGTTACACGTTGAGCAATAAGGCTGTCCTCATGTAGGTTTTCAACCAGACATTCTTTATTCACAGAAAAACTTACGCTCAACGGCTGCATTGCTATGGAAGAGAACAAGATTTATTTTAGTGAAATATTGTAGTTCCTGGGATACATTTACTCTAGAAAAAATATTCATAAAGAACTTATTAAGCTGATCACCACTTGAAGTGAATTGTTTAAGGTATTCAATAAATTCTTGCTTTGATACAAAGTCCAAGTAGTCTCTTTTTACAACATCTGCTTGCATACTAGATGGCTGTTTCTTGTCTAGTAGGATTTCTAAAGCAGAAGTTATCCTATAGGTCCTGACAAATGGATTGAGCATGACTGCGGGAGGGGAAAACTAGCACCCTTGACAATTTTGTAAGAGAGAGGACATTTATGTAAAAGTTTGTTGCAGAGCTCAACTAGGAATTTTTGACAATCTCCTCTGAACTGAAGTATCTTGATCTCTTTAATTCCTTTCAAAGCTGCTGATGCTGCGAACCCAATATCTACATTAGGGAGTGATTTCATGTTGGATTGTTTCTTTAAATCAACGGCTAACAATTTTTGGAAGTATTTGCTGAATTCATTATATCACATTTTAGTTCTGTTCATCAAGTGCTCAAGTAGTTTATTTAGATCTGCAAACATAAATGGCAACAGAGGTTGAGTGCCCTCATATTCGGTGAGAAATTGCTCCAACTCAAGTGAAACCGACAGCATGAATCCCAACTTCAATGTCAGAAGTTCATCCTTCACAAAATTGCTTAATGTTTGAAAATTATCAGATTTTGGAGGATGCTTGTTAGAATAAAAATACTGTTTTAAATACGACAGCCACCCAGTTTTTGAAAGTGCCCATCGTTTGTGCTGTAAATTTGAGGCACTAATTCACAATTTCTTATGGGTGGCTAGGAAGATATCTCCTTGGCCACCCGGCATAAGAAATAATCAAGATAGTCCATTTTTTGAAAACATTCATAGTTTGTGCTACGTTAGTGCTGGTTAGTACTAAATTTTTATCGTTAGTGCTGTAAATTTGAGGCACTAATTCACGATTTATTATGGGTGGCTAGGAAGTTATCTCCTTGGCCACCGGGTATAAGAAATAATAGAGATAACTTTTTTTTAAAAACACCTATCGTTTGTGCTAAGTTAGTGCTGGTTAGTGCTCAATTTTCATCGTTAATGCCATAAATTTGAGGCACTAATTCATGATTGTTTATGGGTGGCCAGGAAGATATTTCCTTGGCCATCTGGTATAAGAAATAATAGAGATAATCATTTTTTGCAAACGCCAATCGTTTGTGCTACGTTAGTGCTCGATTTTCATTGTTAGTGCTGTAAATTTAAGGCACTTATTCACAATTTCTTATAGGTGGCTAGGAAAATATCTCCTTGGCCACCAAGTATAAAATATAATAGAGATAACCTTTTTTGAAAACACCCATTGATTGTGCTGCATTAGTGCTGGTTAGTGCTCAATTTTCATCGTTAGTGCTGTAAATTTAAGTCACTTATTCACGCTTTATTATGGGTGGCTAGGAAAATATAACCTTGGCCAACCGGCTGATGTTTCATCATAAAAACGAGTATTTCACATGTTTGTTCCTTAAAATATACTACCATATGGATGGAATTTTACATAATTGTCTGTGTCTGTCCGTATCTCTGATTGTGAAAGCGCCAAATACTGTATTTCTAAAAGGGGTAAGCACAATCTTAATTAAAATCAATGTTTGAATCAAAAAATGATATGAGAAAATTGTATAGCTTCCTGTAACAATCAATTATAACATTTTCCCAAATCAATTACAGAATTCACTGACATTTTCCTGGCGGTTTTACATTCAATGACTGTTATACATGAATGAGGTTAGTCTGATTTATAAAAATACTTTAAACCTTCAGAGAAAAAAACTCTTTGACAGATGACTTTATGGCCCTATCTTATAAGATATGCCATAGTGAAAACATAAAAGGTAAGCTTGCTACATTTAAGGGTAAACAAAGTAAACATGTTTGCAAGAATAGAATAATGTATGGAATCACTTGATTGCAGTTGTGACATGGCGGTCTAGGGGTAAGGTGTCAGACTTCTGTGCTGGGGTTCGGGGTTCAATCCTCGGTCCCGGCACATATTTATCCGATTGCCAAACCCTTCCTTCACCTCTAACAAGAGATGTATTAATCACAGCTTGTGAATGTGTGGAATGATAGGCCTCCACCATGGTTCGGATCCCACATTAAACTTTAGGTCCTCCATTTCATCTCACAATCACCCTACACATGCATAAAACCCGAATGGGTAGTAAGACACGGTGCTAATAATAACTTGATTGCATGTAAAAAGTTGATATCCCTAAGAAAATTTTCTAATAGACCAAACTAAAAGCAGGTTGTCAATCCTCTTAATCTTTTATCATTTTCCTCTTTATTTTACACGGTTAGTTTTCCTTTTTTTAGGAAATCATATCAAACTTCCTGCTGAAGAGTTTTGATAAAACAAGACATCAATGACATAACCAAGTTTTGTTGTATTAAGAGCCATAACTTTGACTGACAATCAATGAAAGAGAATAAAAAATCTAGATGTTAGCTTAAACAATGTCAGCCTTAATTGTTAGCACCCACCTTGAGATTTCCTGGCGTCCTGCAAAGCATATCCAGATACCTGCCTAGTGTAAATATCTGTCTACGATCAGGGTCAATGCACACTTTATGACACGAGCGCGCACTGGGGCCACCCTGTGTAACAGACAAACTTGGTAACATTCAAAATAGCAACTCTTAGGTAAAAGAGTATATATCTTTAAGGAAAAGCTCTTTTCTCCTTTTGAGACATGTTATTTTATACATGAGTCCTTTTTAGCCAAATGTGTTGTGTGTTTAACACTCCCTACAGATAGTTTGATAACATTTAAAAACTATATAATTTCTTCCTTCACACATAAGAGAACAGAGTGCAGCTTATTACCTCCACTTCTGTATCACGCATGATGAGCGTCCACTTGTGAGTGGGAACATGGTAGGTCCACAAGTCACTAAGGTCCTGATTCCCGTCCCAGCCCCCAAACAGATAGATTGTCTCTGTGTAGGGGTCCATGCACATCTGATGGCCTCCTCTCATACCGGGCTGAACGTCTGTTTTGCAAGGCTGAATGGGCCGCCAAACCGGGCGATACTCCTGCTCGCCAATGAATGTGTTGAACAGTCCACCTTTACAATGAAAGAAAACACCTCGTCATGGATTTTAAATATACCAGAAATAGTAGATCAAGTGACAAAACAAATATTTGAAAGAAGAGTGTGTGGATCAAAAGGAAGGGGTAGGCCATGTAATACATGGCTAAATGTTGTAGACAAATGTGTGAAAAAGAGAAACATTAAGAGTTTTAAGAATAAAAGAGCATGCATTATTCAGTGTATTGTATGGATGTTGGTTGAAGGGAAGGGAGGAGAAGGTTAGTGAGGATTGATTAAATATAAAGTTGTCTTTTGAGGTATATGCAGTTACTTGTTTACCCCATAAGGAAACAGTGTGATTAGATATGTATGTAGTATAATGTAATTTATCACACTCAAAAGAATATAGATACCGCTAATACAAATTCCCTACTGGAGTTTCCAGGTGTATTTAGTATGTTTTACTAATTTAACATCTCTGGTAATGTAAATTTAAAAATAGCCATAGTCAGGTACACATGTTGCTAAATCTACTTTTAATTTGTGCATTTTGCAGCACAGACCATTGACAGATGTCAATTTTGATAGCTCTAATATAAATATAGTGAACTTTTGTTAATGAAGGCTATTCAGGGTTGATACACTTTTTAAGTTTTGAAATTTATCAACTTTCGTGGGTTTCCAGACCAAAGTATGAGTATTTTGATGATATTTTATAAAAAAAAATCCATATTAAAATTTCAGGGTGGCTACAAAACTTTTTTTTAAATAAAATTCCTTGACTTTTCAAGGTTTTCCAGACAACATTTAGAAAATTTTCAGACATAACCTTTTACAGTTTGTCTTGGTGTGTGAGATTTTTTAAAATTTATTACAGTGATCACATTTTTTTGTTAAATCCTAAGCTACAAACGTCAACATTATTCAACATAAGTTTTTGTTCATTTTCTAATATTTAATTAGGTAATATTTGTATAACTGTGTTAATGTATTATAAAACAAACTATGAACAACCATTTTATGTAGAGATGTCATGATACCTTCTTTCCTCAATTTCGATTATTAAGTCCAACCTCGATTCTTTGATTCTTGAACATTTCCTATTTTATTATTTTTCCAAGCATTCAATCTCATATAAAACATATTTATTCAACTTCATTCAATATCAAAACAACTAAAAAATCTAATTAATACAAAAGTTCATTTTTCAATAAAGAAAAAGATCAGTTTATGAGGTATTAAAGCATATTTTATGAAATTAAGGAAATAATTAGGAATTATAATAAAAAGCATGTATTTTTACCTTCAAGTAAATCCTCACCAAGTCAAATAATTAAAAAGAAGTTTAACAAACAATTGGCGAAAACACAAGTCTTTTAAATTCACCAATAGGGTTGTTAACTGAATCAAAATATGTAGCAAATAATGGCAAATAAACTAATATAAGAGATAATCGTTTACTACTTGTTTTGAATTTTGCCATTTTCTTAGTTGCCAGTATTTTCATTGAGAGCTAAGAAGAGAATTATAGAGAATTGTAATATTTAAGATTGATTCTCGATTCTTTCGATACTAATAAGAATCGAGGATATCAAGGTATCAAAGAGACTAGTTTGACAACCATAATTTCATATAAAGAGTGCCATATCCAATGCATTTTATTGACATCGACAAACAAAATCTCTCACTTTGTTTTGAATGTTTAGCTGTAGAGTTAGTAGAGTATTTAAATTCCCTAACTTTTCCTCATCTCTAATTAAATTCCCTGACATCAAAGAATTCCCTGACTTTCCCAGGTTTTACCTGTCTGTAGTTACATGAACTTTGTTCAATGTTTCTTTATGACATTCTTGACACTTAAATGACAAAAGACAAATATATTAGTGAATTTAAGGTAAAACTAATAATTTACACAGGGGTGGGCTCTTTGATTTTGTGTCCAGACAATTATTGTAAAATTATCCAAGAATTCCAGAAACTTTTAAAATGTTCTTGACTTTTCTAAGTTTTCTGTGCTGTTTATCAACATGTTTTAATTTTGAGCTATTTAATAGCTCAAAATTAAAACAACGAACATAATATAGTAGACATTTGTGAAACCAGATGTTTGAGCTTGAATTGAATCTCAAATCAAAACAAATACTATTCACGAATTTTGAATAATTATCGAATTGAATCATATTCTAGTTACATAGGCTAAATTTATGATGTTAAAAAAAGTTACACATAAAAAAAACACCCCTATATTAGTTTTGGATCCTCGTCCTATAAGTTCTTCAATATGTTCACACTAAAATAGTTAACCATGTCAAAGTTGTCGTGATTATAAACTATTTCAATATATTATTTTATCTTCATTTATCAAAGTTAACACAACTGTACAGTTATAATAAGTTATGCGCCAAGGTTTGTAAAGACTTGTTTTTGGTAAGAAAAAAAAAATTTGCCTCAATTTCTGGTCAATTTGGTAATAATTAACAAGCATTTACTTGACCTCACAAAAATTGTTATTAAAAATACACTAACACATTTTAGGCACATTGTGGGATTTTGCAACGGCCTAAATTTTTAGAGATTTCTTTTTATAGCTTGGTTTTGATTTGAATTATTGAATAAATAAAATAAAATAAAATTCAAATCAATTTTGATATTATTGAAGCTTCACAGATCCCTATAATTTAGGCAAAATGTATATTTTGATCTTATAAATAAAGACTATTTATTAAAAAGTAAAAGTTTGTCAATTATGAACTTCGTTGTTGCAAAACCAGGAGTGATCTCTGTTACACATCCATGGACATGTTTAGACATTTATGTTGAAAATCAGAAAGTTTATATTGTCTTTGAAGGAATTATTAAACCTTACAACAAATTGAGACCAATACCCGCAAATTTTATTTTTCATAACTTTAGAAAGAAAAAAAAAAAAAAANAAAAAGGCAAATGGATCATTCATATATTTTAAAGCTGGAATCACTGTCATAAAACTTTACCTACAACAGCTATTTTTGAATAACAAAGAAGTAGGCCTCAAATTGCAAGTTTACCTGTTTATGTATAAGAAACTTTGTACTAGAGATTGCTAGTTAATAGTACTAGAGCCAAGCTGTGCTTTAATGGATACTCAGGATTCCAGATTTATAGGGCCAGTATATTTTAGCTTCTTGTATAAGGTTATTTATTTGATTTGTATTGTATCTTCCATAATTGATGATTCATTATTTACTCTGCTCTCCACTTGACTGGAAATTGTTTGTGCAGTTGGGTGAAGAATCCAACACCTTAGCTCAGTTGGTAGCTCGTCTGTCTACTAAACTAAGCGTCCCAGGTTCGATTCCAGACATGATTGAAAAACTTATCATTGGTGAAATGTGGGTTTACCCTTTCATAGTGATAAATTAATGGCCGGGAACTAGTTGTTGTGCTTGTCCTAGTCTTAAGTTAGATTATAATGCATATGAAGCTGTGACAGGTCTAGCAAAACAGTAGTGGAAAATATATGGCTTGAATAAAAAAGTGACCCAGGCCACAGGCTAGAAACAGTCATGGGTGAAAAGTAAAGTTGGGTGAAGGGAGGAAGTAATATGTTTAGAAATCTTAATAATGTGCAGCGAGTGAAATATTGCATGCAGCATTGGACTCCCTTGGCCAGACACACATCAACACTTTCCAAGATCATCTAGAGCAGGGGTCTTTAACTCACGGCCCACTTGAATAAAAAGTTTTGTCAAAAATAGAATATGAAATGAACATGATATAACAAAAATTAATAATGATTTACATTGAAAATATATTATGACGATCTCATTGGGATGTCCTGGTAGTGAGGAGACAAATTTCTTCATCAATTGCAGATGTTTCTTTTTGTTTTTCAAGCAGGACCTCCAGGCTCTTCTTTGACTTGGTCATACATTCTTTTCTTTTCCAATTATTCCTTTTCTCCGTCTTCCTTCTTTTGCTCAAGAGAATGATCTTGCATTTCTACATCTTAGAATCATTTTCTTAGAGATCTCAACTTTATCCAAGCCCCCTGCTGCTTGCACACCACCATACACTTGTCTCTGGGTGATAAGTGATCTTGGTAGCTGATTTTACACCACTACTTTGTTGACCGAGAAGCTTCTTTCAATAAACGCATTTCCATGACTTATAATGAGGACTTTCTTCAGAAAATTGATCAGAAAGTCTGAGGAGTCCTCGTTTCTCAAAATTTGTTTCCAAAAGTGGTCAAGTCATTGATTACATCCTGGACAACTGGTTTGTCAACTATAACTTTGAAGTTTCTATCAATTATGTCACATACATTCCCTGTGAGCCACTCCTTGTTCTGGAACATCTCCAATATCATACGAAGGTGCAGAATCAGGAAACTTTACAATGAGAGAAGGATCACAAAAAGCGATGGCTTTGCATAACGTGTACTACAGAGGGGATTTATCTTCAAGCTTTATGCATAGTGCTCTTAAAAACTGCTATTTCGAGATCTGTAAATACACGTTACCGTGAATGAGCCCTCATAGAATACCCTAGATTAACACACATGGGTAACACAGATTTTAACCATTTCAAGTTTGATGTTTTCAATGCCCTTTGCTTTATTCAAAATATCTTCTTTAACAAACATGTTCAATATATCTGTGATTACTACTGTGAGCTCTGTGTGCAAAAATGGTGTCAAAGGGGCATTACTTTGGTACTTCATGAGGAAAGGTTCTACTATTCTGGCAGTGTGGGCAAAAATTGCTAGCTTAGGTCCCATAAGTTTATCATTTACACCTTCAGTACGAACTTGATAACTTTTAAATGCTATTTTTTTGTTATATTTCTTCACATCTTCCAAAAATTTCTTCAAATTTGGCAAAATATTTACAGTCCTCTCCGCCACATCTGAATTATTCATCCATCTAATGCTACATAACTTTTTTAGGCAATTGAGAAGAGCCTGAATACAACATGTAGTCACTCCTAAGAGCAGGAACATCTTTGAACACATTGTAAAATGATCTCAAAAAGCAAATAATATTCAACCCTGTTGCATTAGCTCCATTTTTAAAGGCATTGTTCATAGTATGAAGCCAACAAGAACCCATAAAGGGCATCACTGGATCATTTTAATTATGCTTTGGGCAGAAATAAGCCTCTAGGTCTTTAGCAAATTTAAAATTCACATTTGGCCCATCCATAGAAACAAGGAGTAGCCGTTTTGTGAATACTTGCAACAAATCAACAGCTTTGGTGTGACCCAGAAGCGCAGAGCTTAAATATTGAGTGCACACTTCATCATTTACCTTAATCCAGAAACGAATAGCAACATTTGTCCATTTGTTGCAATTGGGTACATTTGCTTAAACTTTCATCAAAAAAAGCAACAAAACACTCACTTTGAATAGCTTCATCTAATAGACAGCCATCATGAAAATAAAGAGCCAGTCCAAACACAATAGTATAGGCAATTTAGGCAGACCTAGTTTCATAGATGCTGCAATCTTGTAATCCGGGAACATTTCAACGGCTTTACCAGCATGTGGTTTACAACATTTTGCAGGCACCACAAAATTTCTGCTGAAGTGACATCATCTTTTAACAAATATTTGTTTATGCCACGAGTTTGAGACTGGCATGTCAAGGTCTTTGGATGGATTTTCCCTTTCATAGCACTGCCGGGTTGTTGTCGCTGCCTGTAGAGAAGGCTAGTATAAGCTGTGTTTATGTGTTGAGGAGAGGGCTTTATTTGCTTCAACTTTAGCTCGTTGAGCCAATCTGTCCTAAATGAAGATTTCTTTGGCATGGTTTAGTACCTGAAAAGGGAGTGACATCCTTGAGCAAACCTGGGTACTAAACAGTATATATAAAGTCAGTTCACGATAACTTTACATGTCATGGTACTTGGAATTTTATTAAAAATGTAAGTAGGCCTATATATAAATTATGTTTCTATCACTTAGATAGGCGATGTCAAATTAAAATCACTTGTCAAAGTGGCAAAACACATTAAATCATTCTGTAAGGCTTGGATGTAAAATCTTTCAACGTCAAAGAAGGGCAAAGTTATCATGAATGGACTATATCTTTCTTCTTTGTTAGTTTAAAACCTACCCTCCCCCCAACCCTAATGGTGATCAAGGGATTGTGAGCCAGTGACTGAACCCCTAGACTACTGCTGGGTTAGTTTTACTCAAAATAGAAACAATAGGCATTTTTTCGACGTTGACCTGTTACCCATGTTTACAACCACAGCGTATTCAGTTGACCTGGTATAGATGTTAACGAAATGTTTATGACCGAGACGATACCAGAGCTCGGTTTTGTAATACTTTCCTTGACCAGACTAAACAGTATGGTTACGACCAGAGAGCCAAGAATTTGTGCGCCAATTTCAAAACCGCATCACTTATTATGTTAGATTCAAACAAGTATAACTTCATAATAAATGGAGTTTAAGTTTTTGTAAATTAAAACAGTATTTACTGGCTAAAAATACATTATGGTAAGTAGGTACTTAAAACCCGCTTAGTCATGTATAAAAGAAAGAGAGTACTATAAGATCTAGGCCTATTTACTCTTACATAATACTTCATGTTTTCTAAAGTTATTTATGGGAAGATATGTTTAGATGATACGATGAGAAATATTAGGACTAGTCAAAATAAGGACCAATCTAACTAAGAATAAAATTAAATAGCTCATTTTATATTGATTTGCAATACATGTAGTAGGATTACATAAATTCACCTACCAGCTGTTAGATCTACTCCACCCCAACCACCATTTTAGTTTAAGAAAAACATCTCAAAATCGTTTTCGCACTTCAACTTGGTCAGAACCACTTGATTGATAACACTCAATACCAGGACGTAATTGTGAAAACTCGCCTATTGTTTATATTGCTGACACACAATGTTGGCAAACTAATGTTCGTCTTGGGGCTAGTCACGGAATAAAACATTGCACGCTGTGTGAAAGCTGCCTAAACGTGGCAGCATATGCATACTAAACAAGATGTAAAGTAGATTTTAAATAGCCTTTACAAATAACTAATAATAATAATATTTAGCACCACGTCTTACTACCTGTTCGGGTTATACGCTTAAGTACTAATTACGCTGATGGATTAGGAATTGGGAGGGTTTAATTTAGAGGAAGTGAACCCCCATTTGCGTGGAGGGAGAGTGGAAAACCATTTAGGAAAAACATCCCCCAGTTCACTCGACCGAGATTCGAACCTCGATCTCCCCATCCTTGGCGGTCAAGCTCAACACGACTAGCGCGTTAGCCAACTACGCCACCGAGGCAGGTGAAATATCTAATACTTTTAAGTTATACTCACCTTTTTTAATCCTATACAGACTGAATGAAACATGGAGATTAACGCGCCAGTCATAAATATGTTACACAAACCGCGAAGTGATCAGTTGACACCAAATGACATCATAAATTCAAGGATAACCGAAAGCAAGTGTATTGTCTCACCTTTCGAGCTTGACCGTGTTTGTTTTTAAGTCAATACTGCAATTCAATGTTATTTATTCGTCAAATCACGATGGTAACATGTTGAGTCATTCCTGCCGCCTAGGAGTGAGTGGAAAGAATACGGCGTGAATAAAAAACACAGCGCTGAATGAGTGTAGAGGAAATCACAAAAAAGAAGGAAAAGGATAATAATATGGCGTGATTGACTCTCAAGAATACCAGAACTTCTTTGCATTTTTCTCAATTTCCCTGACCCTTTCAAAATTCCCTGACTTTTCCTAGTTTTCACGGTTGTCCATATCTGTAGCAACCCTGATATTTTAAGTTATTTTATAACTATTTTTTGCTTTTTATATGAAGAAAAATATTAAGTTTTTGTATAAATTTACCTTGAACCAGCAAATGACTACGCAGTAGACAAGGGAGAGAGTACTATTTCGGATGCGCTCAAACAGTCGGGAATGTTCGTGTTATCTCATCACTACTGAGAGACTCGGGATGCCAAAAGAAAAATAAGATATCAACTGTTCAATCTTTATTTTGTTGGTACAGTGTTGGGGCCCGCGAGCCAACAAGAAACATAAACCATGGCCCGTTGCGGTGCTGCACTGAGCGGACGTGCTTGGTCTTGCTCCGTGTTTTTGTTTTGTTTAAAATAGTAAAAGTGTAAAAAAAATAAAAAATTATTTCTAAAACAACTTGTGTGTATAAGAAGTGGTGACAAGAGGAAACCAACTCCGTCCGAGTTCGAAACCTG
>CABFWB010001670.1:0-21687 GCA_902151455.1 Timema bartmani
ATAATAATAATAATAATAATAATAATAATAATAATAATAATAATAATAATAATAATAGTAATAATAATAATAAGTTAGATACTATGATGGAATTCCACAAAATTTCACAGTCAAATTAAGGGTTTCTAAAAAACAATTTTGATAAGCACTGCTCTAGGGAGACATTGAGCAGTGTCAGTTACTTCCGTTCGTGGCACTCGGACAGCTCCAGCTGCATTCGTTCATCCATCTCTTGGAAAGATAAGTGTTCCTATAGTAGTGCCGGATATACAATGAATGAGTTTGAAATTTTGGACGGCTCTAGATGGATCTTATTTAAGCTCAGATATTGCACACAACTATAAAATACAAAATGTAAAGGGCTACCAAACCCACCTTATAATGCATAAACAAAAATTATTATTATTATTTAGCACCACGTCTTACTACCTGTTTGGTTTATACGCTTAAGTACTAATTACGCTAATGGATTAGGAATTGGGAAGGTTGAATTTTAGAGGAGGTGAACCCGCATTTGCGTGGAGGGAGAGTGGAAAACCATTTAGAAAAAAAAAAACAGTTCACCCGATCGAGATTCGAACGTCGATCTCTCCGTCCTCAACAGTCGAGCTCAACACGACTAGCGTGTTAGCCAATTACGCCAACGAGACGGGTAATGTGTGAATATAATCAAAGGTTGACTAGCAGGTTTCAAGTGGCCATTAACGGCAATTATGGTGGCCCTTATAAGCTATAAGTTATCAATAAAAATTAAAACTTGTCTGTAAATGGGTATTTATATATGTACAGAGAATTTTCAGTATTTTTCAATCAGATAGAAAACCAAAATTTGGTGAGATTGTAGAGGAACCACTCAAGAGGTGGGCAAATTTTTTCAAACTTGAAAACTGATCAAATATAAAAATTACAAAAAAATAAAAAACATGATTTATTTAATAGTTTTAATTCGTAGTCATACTATTAGCGTTTCAAAAGCAAGGAGAGCCACGAATATAAACTCCGATTTTAAATCCAAAGAGAAATCGCATTTAATAATAGAGTGAGCTGTTTTTGTGGTTTGGTTGATTTGTATTCATATTAGTTAGTTCTTTGGTCAATTAAAATATTACGAGTAACGTTAAACATATTTATTTAATTTGTGCTTATATTTACATATCCTAGAGATGTAGTCATACAAACCGATGACTACTCTAATTAAAAGACAGTTAACACTACAAAGTAACAAATGACATAACCTTATAAATAAAACTAATGTTTGATTATTGGTTTGTGTGTGTATATGACGTTAGTGTTAGTGTTAGGGTTAGCGTTAGCTTGAACTCCAAGCCTAATAGGAGATATTTCATTATTTCTCTAAAAACAGCGTTTTACTATCCGTTCGGATTATAAGTTTAATTACTAATAACGCTAGTGTGTTAGGGATAAGGAAGGTTGAATTTTAGAAGGAGTTTACCAGCTTTTTCGTTGAGGGGGAGTGGAAGCCAATTTAGGAAAAACCAGCTTCAGTATAACCGATCGGAGTTTGAACCCTGATCTCTCGTCATCGGCAGTCCAGTCTATGGCGAAAGTGAAACCTTATACCATGCGGCCACCAAAATGGGTGAATTCAAATTGAAATTCAAACATAAATTAAGGGAAATATACACGATCACCTAGTTTTAGAGTTTATTTGAAATAAATAATGTAGTTTATTTACTAAAAATAAAATTAATTTAGTTAATTCTGGATTTAGCCACTCTTACTTCGAATAATTAAGTTACACAAAATATATATATTTATAACAAGCTAGCTCAACATAACAAAACCTAGCCTTTCATGCATTTACAAATTAATGGTTCAATCTTGTTAGTTTGAATAATATCGACATTACTGTCAGACAGGCTTAAAACTAGTGCATAAACAAACACAATTGAGCTTATGATTCACTGTGAGTCCTATAAAACACTACATGCAACGTTAAATAAAACTTACTCGACAGTATTTGCATTCTTAATAAGTGTAAATGAGAACAGGACTCACCCACACCAAGTATGATCAGACATAGTACTAACGTATATTTCAAACAGAATACAATTTTGGCTACATGATCGATAATTAATTACATAGTTGCTTAGTCCTCTTAAAGCATCAATTTTTATTCATTATAAAGACATGAGCATACATCTTTCTAGAAATGAATATTTTAATAAACCAAGGATTATATTTTTTTTATATATTTAAGTTTAGAAAATATTTATTTACAATATACTTGTGTAAATATCAGAGCTAAATACAAACTACCCACTTCTGTGGCACCATGGTCTAAGGTGTCAATCTCGCAATAAACTAGCCTGCCGATGACGGGAAAATTGGGGGTTCGATTTCGGTCGGGTGTACTGAGGGTGTTTTTCTAAAGGGTTTTTCACTATTCTTTGAAAATGCGGGTACAATTCCTCTAAGTTCAACCTTCCTAATCCCTAACTCATTAGATAAATTAATACATAGGCGTATAGCCCGCACGGATAGTAAGACTTGCTAAAAGAAAAGCTGCGATTTGTATTCACTAAGCACATGTTCTTACATTTTATGAATAAATTGTATTCAAGCAAAAACAAGATATAGAAATCGGGACAGTTTTACATTATATGCCATCACCGAGCTTCATAAATGAAGAAGTGTAGCTAGGAATCTGGGTACCATCAGACTTACTCATTGAAACTTGTCATTAGTATATAATAAAAGCAACCATTCATAATTGAATACATAGTTTTCTATCAGTTTAAAGTAGTTGTGGCACTTCAAAGCCAACCGGAATATCTTCCGATATCCTGGTAGCCCAGTACGCTGCTGAGTATTTTTATTAAATAATTCTTTTTACAAAAATAATATACTTTGAAATTTAAACAATAGTATTTCCACGATAAAACATGTAACTTGTTAAATAAATCAGCAAATTCATAAGTAAATAATAGTCAATACGAGAATGACTGAGCTGTGTTTGACAGATTCATTAGCCAGGTGTGTGGAACCTCATGAATTGGAAGGCCCCATGTCCCGGGTTCCTCATAAGGCTAAACTTCATGTTCAGTAGACTTTGTTAAAATTATAAAGAGTCAACCTACCTTGCATCGACCCCCAACTTGAGTATGACCCTGTTGTAGCCATTGGATACTTCCGAGGGGCTATGACTTATGAGGTCCAAAACCTCTTCCCAGTTGACTGGAGACCTCCTATACGTTTCTATTAAGGTGCGAATCTATATCTTATCAAAGTTCAAGCAGTGAAAGCCTGATATTAAAATTTAGAATGAGAAAAATGAAGAAGGTCCAAAGGAATTATTAAAATAAAGATGCATTTGAATTTAGATAAAGTATTAACTTAGAATTCGGAAGAATAAAAGTGACATTTAGAAATAGCAATGTTTGTATGGCTGCTCGGAATGGTTAGAAACATAGTGGTCAATATTTTATTCTGGACTGGTACATTAGCAATGTTTGTATGGCTGCTCGGAATCGTTAGAAACATAGTGGTCAATATTTTACTCTGGACTGGTACATTAGCAATGTTTGTATGGCTGCTCGGAATGGTTAGAAACATAGTGGTCAATATTTTATTCTGGACTGGTACATTAGCAATGTTTGTATGGCTGCTCGGAATGGTTAGAAACATAGTGGTCAATATTTTATTCAAGGACTGGTACATTAGCAATACAGGTGCGAAGCTAAATCAATGTATCCGAATGAAGCTAACGTGCCGAGAGCTCGTATTAGTCTCTAGTGACAAATTAATAATATGATAGTGCGCCAATCATGGATTAATAGATAGATAGCTCAATAAGAGCGGTTAATTTATCTAACATAATGGTATGAAGTAACGATTTATTTAAAAGTTTGATAAGTTAAAATACACACCGTTTGAGAATTAAAAATTTTAAAAAATAGGAAAAAGCTGCAGATTCCCCATCCCTGCTTTAGATTGTCTGTATTGAACAGTATTATAAAACCATGAATCTCGTCAACTTAGCACGTTTGTCACAAGATTGAGATAGCCTAAGTCTATTACACTGTTAACAACTTTTAAGTAGAAAAAAGCGTTGAGTAAACTAAACTTTAATCTAAAGTTCTATATGTACAAATTTTATTTTTAAAAATCTAATATTTAAACTATACCTAATTTTATATGACTATATAAATATAAAAGTTCAATTATTGAAAAGCAAATATTGAAAAAATGCAATGATAATATCTAGTGGTGACTTTTGTAATTAGTTAAATTTAGCTGTGACCCGTCGGTGATCGAATGATCTAAAACGTCACTCTCACAATAGAATAGACTGCTGATGACTGGGAGATTGGGGCTCGAATCACGGTCATGTGCATTGAGATTTTTTTTCTTAATTGCTTTACATTCTACCGCCACGAAAATGTTGGTAGACTTCCATTAAATTCAACCTTCCTCATCCCTAACACATTAGCATGATTAGTATACAAGGGTGTAGCTTGGATGGATAGTGAAACGTGGTGAGAAAAAAAATCGGAGCCCTTATTGGAAGAGACTAAAATAAAAGTTTACACTAATTTGACCTGAGGTCATAGTTAGAGTAAAATATGGCTGCCAGCTTTAAATATTTGAGCTGTAGCATTGAGCTTCATTTTCATATTTATTAGATTACAAATTAGTTAGAGGAGGAGTTTAAAATACACGCGCAATATTATATTATTTTTAAAGTAATATCAAAATATTACATCCAAGACTTTGATATAATAAAACATTACCAGTATTAAATACTTTTTATGAAATGCGATTCTAAATATTTACTTTATATTAAACAGTTTAATTAACTTTTTATAATATTTTACTTAAAGATAAAATTATTGCAAACTATTATGGAAGGTCATTATGTCAACCAATATTTAAAATGACACAATGACATTGAAATAGCCCTTTAGTGTAGCACATTCAAGTAAAATGTTTATGTATAAAGTTGAAAGTTATTTAACTGTTTAACTCCCTTTTCCGTTGACTGAACAAACGATTGAAGAAGTTGACTGAAAGTATTTACTCTTATACTTTGTTTTGTTTCGTGATCTACCGGATGAGTAAGAAATAACGTGAATAGAGGATCATTGTACATTTAGCTTTAGACTTGTATAACTCCCTTCCGGTTGATCCTGGGATTGGTTGTGAACATTGATTGTATTTATGGTTCTTATTGATGCCCAACGTGAATTCAAATATTTGGGAATGAAGTTGTTCCTTCAAAAAGAGATCCTAATCACTCCAGCATAGAAATGATTGCTTTAATAGGTTATTTATAATCATAAAAGTAGAAAATATAATTACAAACCTTTTGATTGGCAGGAAAATTACTAAAAAGAAATTATCTAAATTTGACTCTTTAATATTTGCTGCTCCTTCTTTAATATAACTAAATTAAGATTTTAATTTAATGTCATATAGTTTATTTTAAACATATAATTATATAGGCCTATGTGAAAGGTGATTTAGCATTTGTCATTTGTCATATTTATTAAATTGTAGCCTGCGGCTTCGCGCCAAATATGATACGCAATTCAGATACAATCTTGAGTCTTTTACAACCAAATTCCAGTGCTTGGGTAGGTAGGACAAACTCTAAAACAATGGACTTGGAACGTTTTAATTCTTAGCCAGTGGGAAGGAGATATATACGTACGTATATATTTATGTGTATGGCTTGAACCGGTCTATTGAGAATGAACTAGCCTACTTTCCTTATTCAGAAATACGTTCGTCTGGTTTGAACTTCAAAGCATTGGTGAGGATGACCTCAAATAGACCAGGAAAAGACAATTTAATAACTTTTTTTAATTATACTGTAATACATTATTTAGGTGTTTAAAATGTCCTAAAAGTGAGCCATTAATAAACACACATCTATTAAATATACCATAAATATTTAATTAGGAGTAATAAAAGCACCTAAAATGTTAAAAGTCTTGTGTAATTTTCTTAAATGTTAAAATAAAAATACGCTTTAAAGAGGACTTAATAAAAAGAAAAAACTAAGATTTTCATACGTATGATACATTTAAATTAAAATAACGTTTAGATATGTTTAGAATAATTAATATACACTGTCGTATAAGTAAAATTTCCATATTCTCTTTTTAGATTAAAATATTATTTTTGAATTTCACACAATCAATTTTGCGGTTTCCCCTTTTCCCAGGCAGTTTTCTTTTTCTCCTTTTCTCTCTCTTCCACACCTTTCCTTCATATTCATGTGGCCACTCTAGACCAGGTGTTTTGAAACTACAGAAACCACTTATATGTTTATGCAGGGTATTGAGAAGGAAACTTGAAAACATGACTTCTTCCGTTCCCATTTTATATTCAAAATAAGCGCATTAACTATATGCTAGAAATATTATTATTAATAATAATAATAATAAATTTGGAAGCCGAAAGGTGAGCCAAATTTAAACATGATATGGTCAAAATTGCGACTGCACAGATAGAGAAACACAACTAGGGACTATTGGACGTCATAGGATGGTTATCTAGCTTACGATTACATTCCTAGTTACACTTCTGTAGCTGTGCATTCTCAATTTTTACCATATCCTGCAATGTATGTGGTTCACCTTTTGGCTCCCAGCAGTACCGGTAGTAATAATATGAATCTACCTTCACTAGCTTCAAACTCAATTTTTGGTGCATATTCAGTAGGTTTCCTAGATGTATTTAAATAGTTTCAGCACCGTTCTACCAGCATTTTCTAATTTAATGGGGTTTAAAATAGATATTCATCATTCTTCAATCACTATCATCACCTTATTTTTAAAGATCAGTTAGTTTATAAGATATATTTATCAATTTTAAAATTTACTAGCTATGTTAAGTTTTTTTACAACCAAATCAAATAATTTGTGAATGGCTTACAATGGCAATCGTTTGGTCTTGTATAACACTATTGTAAATTTTATACGTAGGGGTATTTGAAGCTTCAAAATGTCGAAGTTCAAGTCGACGTTGAAGGTCAAGTCTCCCTCTATTCGACTTCGACACTCACAATAACTTTCGTATCTTGAAAACATTTTTAAATATATATAAATCCGCAATAAATAGTCTTACATTATGAACAGACTTTAGTTATCTAAATAAATATGACATTTCAACATATATTCATATTTATAACAGCTACTACAGTATTTTAACAACAACTAGTAATTAAATAATTTATTTAAGTTAAGCACTCATTTAAGTGGCCAAATGGTCTAAGGCAGGGATGGGCTAATTACAGCCCGCGGGCCAAATACATCCAGCCGGTGTGCTCAATCCAGCCCGCAGGATAAATATTTAAAATGTGTTGCGTTATGAAGCAGCAAGTGTTTTCAACCATGCAACTTAGGAAAAGGGATCCTATAAACCTAATTACTGATGAGTGATGAGCTTCTGTCTTCTCTCTTGAAAATTTCCTCCTCACAGCTTCACTCAACTCACATTCCATCAAATGGATTTTCTGAACGAACTTAAAAACACACTATGTTACTAAGGTATTTATGATTGTTATACATTCTCACTGTATTTAAACTTATTCAATTCAGTATATTATATGTGTTTATTTTTTAAAATGAATTTTGAAGAATAGTCAATGCATAAAAGTCCTCTACCCAACTTTTTTTTTTATTTGACCCTTCTGTAAGTAAGTTTGTACATCCCTGTTCCAAGGCGTCTTTCTCATGTTAGACTGGCATGCAGAGGACGGGGAGATTGGGGTTCGAATAACGGTCGGCTTTACTGATAGTAGTTTCCCTAAATGGTTTATCACTCTCCTTCCACGCAAATACCAATAGATTACCTCTAAAATGCCTCCTTTCCTCATACCTACCCCATTAGTGTAATTATCATATGCGTAAAACCTGAACAGGTAGTAAGACGCGGTGATAAAAAAAAAGAAAGCAAATAAGTAAGTAGAAAAATCGTCAATATTGTCAACATAATTTATTTTAAGAACAATACTTGTAAATTGGTAACATTATGATGGTGACTGGTATGAATCAAATAAAATATAATATACAAAACTCTTTAGTTGAACTATCTTCCTTATTTGCATTCAATTTATAACATAAATACCCAATATTTCATTAATGATATTCCATGTCACTGGAATTATTCATGACGAATTTACATGTGCAATTTTAATGCAGAAGATATAAACATAAATAAAGACATATACATTTATATATTATCATTATAAAACCATAGCCTAATCTTGGTTTTTTCTATACACCTTTCTCTTTACCTAGATGCAATTACTGGGAAAATTGAAAGTAGTGCTAAGCAAGTAGCGTTAAACCACAATCACCTTATATTCGAATTCATCTTGGAGTTTAATTAACATGATTAAATTTTTGTTTCTACTTCGCTTCGTAATTAAAAATTGACCTTCGTACATCCCTAATAAACGGAATCAAATATATAAGATTTTCTACCAAGTTTACTATACATTTCATGTTTTTACAGAAAACCATCAAATTTCACACTTGAACTGAAATTTGTTGTAAATAAAACGAAGCCTATTATTTCTAAATGTTGAAAATATGCTTACACTGTATATTTTTAGCTCATATCTCACATTATTGAGCTCGCACTTCACGAAAGTCATGAGACTTTAAACTGTATGTGTACCTTTGTTTAGCCTGAACAGTAGCAAACCTGCCTTGCATTATTCCCCTATGGTCAAAGTGTAATTCAAGGTAAGAATAATACCTTTCAGGGTAAACTGGGTATACATAGATCAGTATGGAAATTTATTTGTTTATGATTAATTAATAAATTATTATGCGCAAAAGAAAAACTACAATGTATATGAATATTTAAAATCCTATAGGCCTATATTGGTTACAAAAACGATATTAATAAATATAAAATTGATTGTGGTTTTGTACATTTCATTTCAAATACCCTTTGTATTCAAATAAAAAGTAGTACATAGTAAAATCAATCAATAAGCCACTCCAATTATAAAACTGCCATTTAACCAAATAAACATAACATTATTGATTTATTTATCAAACCTGTTTTTAGTCAACTCTGTAGCCAGCTTTAAACTTCCAAGTGAAGACATACAAATAAGATGTGTTGATCCTAATGGCATTTAATAAGATTTTCACCATTCTCTCTTAAATAAATTCAAAGAGGTTGAACTAAACATCCTTGGTAACAAAGCCCAGACACCCCGAGAATTTACGTTTTATATTTCTTATAACTGTCGCTTAACAGGTTTTTTTCTTGCCCCTGCTATTCTAAGGGTTAGTTAATTATTGAATATAGAGGATGTTTAAGTTCAGTCTTTAATGAAAACCAAATCAATGCACAGTGATCTTATTCATTGAACAAAGAGTATGATTCACTTTGGTAATAACCATATGGCCCATCTTTACTAATTGAAAAAGACTAAGGTCTGAAATGGACTAAAACGGAAAGTTATGAAGTTATATTACTTTTTGGATTTGTTCCATGACTAAAGAGGCAATTAAATTTAGACACATTAAAGGCTAGAAATAATTAAGATACTGCCTAGTACATGGTGTCTATATTATGTGTATAATTCATTTCGAACATTTAAATTAATATTCATATAAACATTTGAGAAATTATGTTTTGTACTTGATTTAAATTAGTAGGCTGATACCCTAGATTTGTTGCTAAAGGACATTTCTGAAAGCTAGAAAACATTATTAGATCTACTTTCACGTTTTGTACGTCAATTCATGTGATATGCAGGAGTAACTTTTGATGAATATTATTAATACGTATAACATAACAATGATAAAATAGTAAAAAATGATTAATGTCGAACACAAAAAGTATATTTGTATATTCTTAAAGGTGTTCCAAATGTTTATTCGTAAAATAATTCAGTATATAAGGGAAGGTTGTATACGCCTCGTATGTACTGTACATTATTTAAGGCGTATCGGTGTATGGTGCGAACTTAAATATATTCTGTATTTCATAACATTCCAAGAAGCCATTCAAAACTAAAGTTATACAAACTTAAATATTAGCTTATTAAAGTCTTAGTGTGTGCTGCTAAATAGAGCCTAAATAACAAATCTATATAAGCTAATAAGTGATAGCGTTTAACTCCTAAGGATACAAAGCCAATGTGTTAAGACTTAAATATTCTTAATACCTTTATAAGAAATCAAACAAAAACTACCACCAAAACATGGCTATCAATCAAACCTGGAGGACACATACGTAGTCATTCTCATTTACATTTTTTGCTTAATTATATGTTAAATAATTTCGATAGAAAGGATAACCAAACTTCTTAGAAAAAACAACGATTTTTCATATTCAGTTCTTGAAAAGTAAAATAAATGCTCATTAATCATTGGTGGCATATCTCTACTACAAGGTCCACCTTTTAGAAAGTAATATGTTAAAATAAATATAAGCCTTATGTTTGGGCACATGGAATAAATGCCAGGCTCATCTAATCTTGTTTGTCAGTGACGGGAAAATCAGGGTTCGAATCCTGGCTGCAAGTGCTGAGGATGATTTTCCTGGTTTACCACACTCCCTCCACGGAAATGATGATACATTTACTATAAATTATACATTACTCATCCTTACCCCACTAACATAATTAAAATGCACATTGCCGAAATGGTTAGTAAATCATGTTTGAAAAATTAGTATAGGAGTATGTGTATTGAATATATTAAAAAAGTTTCCAAATATTGTATTTTTTCAAATAAAATTTTATCTATGTGCTCTTAGTAGGCTTTGTGATCAGTGAATTGAATCATCCCTCGTGATTCTAGGTGGAGCACATAGACCAGACCACAGCTCGTCAGTTTACCTCTTTCAGCCCTGTATAGAATCGAACCTTTGATCCTTGACTGGCAAGTAGACGCTCTTGTCGACAAACCCACGGTGTTGGACCAGGATGATGATTCACTACTATCTACTGCTCCAATGATATAAACCACAGTTTGGAAACCTTCCTCTCAGCCGGGTACATACTCTAGGCCACCTCAGAGGGCAGTAACGGTGTTAAAACTAGTTTTAGTTATTGTTTACGCTTAAGTATTTTTTTTTTTTGCTGATAAACTCTATGAATTAGAACATTTTGTTATTAAATACAATTATTTGTGACAGTTTTTAGAATTTTCGATGTTTATTTTAAAAATAGAATATTTATCGGGTACCCAATAAATATGATAGTATTTTTAAGCGCAATGGAAATAGTATTAGAGAAGGTAAACACCAATGTTTATCAAATAAAATTAATGTGTTTGTAAAGAGATTATAAATATTATATTAAATTAAAATATAAATGTTAAAAATGGTGTATTTCAAAAGTGTCTAGCCCTAGGATGGACTAATTCATATATCTAGGCTACAAGATAGCGGGTATATGAATGATAAACATTGATAAAACATTAATATTTGAGAAAATATCTTTATTTTTGCCAAACATCATACAAATGTATTCGTATATTCAGATTATTTTGTTAATCATCATGTGGTGTGCCAAAGGGGAAAAGAGAAATTGTCTTGTTGCAAACTTTAAAATGTTTCGATATCCTATTCACACCAAAGTGTTCCCCACGGCGTAAAGCTCTCAGGAGGTTCAACCTGGCCTAGGCCCACTTCAATTCAACACACACACAAATGTGCCAGTGAACATAACGGTTCCTTCTAAATTTTTTTTTTTACGACCTCCGCACGGTAATTGCTTAAAGTGATCACATCATCGTCTGCTTCAAAATAATAAAGAAAGTTCTGTGGATTGACTATTTATATATTTTTATTAGTACGCATTAATGACGGTGCTACTTATCAGCAAATTAAGTTTTCTAAACTCAAAGGTCAGATTGAACAGAATGATGTTAAAAAACAAACAAAAAAGCACAACTATTACTCCTTGGAATAAGTAAGAAAAATATTTCTTTTGGAAACCAGATTCCTATTGCCACCGGTCACGAATAAACCGAGGTCGTTAGATAAGTTAATCTCTCACTTGGCCCCACCAGTGTCAATTTATATTATTTTCAATTAAGACAAATACTTGAATAAATCAGTTGAGAAATACCTCTAGACTATGTGCTCAGTTTCCTTTTTTACTGCTTGTCCTACCACCCATCAAAGATAATGTATATGCTAATTTAGTTGTTAAACTTTGTACTTTCTCAACGTTTTAAGATATGCTCGAGTAGGAAGAAAGATTTAGAAAATATTAATAAAGTTTTTACGGCCAAGATTAATAACAGATTACTATAAAATTGATATTATTTTATAGGTATTCATAATATATATATATATATTCAAAGGGACAGATGCATACTGCATGACGTTTGAATATATGAGCGTAGTTTTACTATATTTGTAACTGCCAAACACAGTTATTCCTAACTGAATCTTACAATACCTACCAGTCTCATCTGTTCGCAAATTTACTTTAATATAGTATGAATGAAGAAGGTATTATTTTGAAGATATATATCCGTATTTGCATAGTGTGACATAGGGAATCTCTTACGGTTCAAAACACCTCGTACTCCTTGAAGGAATTTTGAATTCACGCCTACTGCAAAACAAACAAGAGGACAATGACACCTTTGCCAGCTTTCCCACCTGCGTGAGTTTGAAACTGTTAAATTTAAAACTAAGCTCAAGTCTTCATTGTCCACCTACTAGGAAATATATTCGAGATAAATATCCCTTACAGCTTATAGCTTTATAATTTTGATTAATAACTAATAATAATAATAATAATAATAATAATAATAATCTAAGGCAATAGGAACTCCAAAGTTAATTGCCATACTTACAAAAGTAATTCACCTATCTCCAATTTACACACTATCCCTATCTTGAGCTATATCCATCCAGTCCACCTCATTACACCCTATTCCCTATCTAGACCTAGTTCTATCCAATTCACCTACTACGCCCTATCCCTATCTTGAGCTAGTTCCTGTCCCTACATTGAGTTAGATCTATCCAGTCCACCTCGTTACACCCTATCCCTATCTTGAGCTAGTTCTATCCAGCCCCCCTTATTACATACCTATCACTATATTGAGCTAGTTCTATCCAGTCCACCTCACTACACCCTATCTCTGTCAGCTCCATTATAATGCTATCCTTTCATCTGTGTCTAGGTCTTAACAATGGTCTCTTCCTATTGGGTTTACCAGTCAATACTCTGAACATGATTATAGATTTTTCCATTAGCACTGCATGTCCTGCCCACCGTAATCTACGATATTTTACAATCCTAATTTAAATTACAGATTTTATTAAATATTGCTTGCATTTTTAAAGTTTGAATTTTTAAATTTTTTAGAGAACTAAAAACTACGCAAACAATTTTTTTGCGTGCTTGTTTCTTTATATGTGGGTGTATAATTTTATTTGATAAATTTTTTGAAAGCTTCTGTTTTGTTGTTTTTTACTGATACATTTTTAATGTACCAGCTTTATAGAGTCCGTTAACCTCCGTTTAGCAGTTCTTCCTTGACTGGGTTTTATGGAACTATATTTTAAGCTCCAAACATATTTTAACTATTAATTTTACCCACTTCCGTGGCCACATGGTCTAAGGCGTCCCTCTCGCAATAGACTGGACTACCTAGGAGGAGAGGATCGGGGATCAAATTCCAGTCAGGTGCAGTGAGGGTGGTTTCTCACAAATTTTTTGTCATTCTCCCTCCACGAAAATGAGGGTACACTTCCTATAAATTCAACCGTCCTCATCCTTAATCCACTTGCGTATTTAGTATATAAGCCCGAACGGGCAGTAAGACGCGGGGCTGAAAAAAATGATTAATTCAGAGAGGATGAAATTGTAATTTTTACTATATTTAGTGTTTATCTCTCTTGTTGTTTCAATCGTTGTTGTATTGACGTTAGTAGAGGCGTGACCAAGCACTTCGTGTCCAGCTTCTAACGATATAAGTTGGCGTGAAATGCTTTTGATACAACCGTCCATAATCTTCATTACCTTGAGGGTGTTTGATAACTTTCATTTATTTTCACACCTAACAATGATGTGAAACGTAACATTTACATAAAATACGACAAATTACTTGGGACATATAACCTATTCGATCTATTTTCAACTAAAGGGATATGTTTGAGGTATGTTTACTTCGTACAAAACGGCAATTGTGATAGCAAAATTCATTTATTGTAGTTTAATTAACACGTTCGAGAAAAAAAAGAGCCAAAACAAGAAGACTCGACAAAGTTGTTACCAACTTCGGTGGCCGCATGATGTAAGACGATACTCTCGCAGTAGACTAGAATGGAGATAAGGGATAGATCGAGGTTCGAATCTTCGTCGGGTGTAATGAGGGTGGTCTTTACAAAATGGTTTTCCACTTTACCTCCACGCAAATGCGGGCACACTTTCTATAAATATAACCTTAATCCTTAGAACCATTAACGTAATTAGTACATAAGAATGCACCCCGAATGGGTAGTAATACGTGGTTCTAAAAAAAACAAAAACCAACGTTGTTGGTCCTGTATTTAATATTTGTAGCAGTGGCTGTATGACACATAGTCTGGAACCCTTGACTACCAAGTGTGATGTCACAGATTCAATTCTAAAATGAAATAATAATTATAACCTCAGAGAAATCTAGTGTTTCAAAATTATTTTTTGTTGATTATGTTCATTTTAATTACGAGTGTCTGATTTAAAAGTCGCACTTTGATATGGTCGAGGACCACTTCCCTCCATACGAACCACAAAGTTGACCTCAGTAGTCTTGAAGTATAGTTCTCACCTCATGAACCGATATTCGTGGGCTCAAATCCAGTTGGAGACGATGGATTTTTCTTGAGCGATACAAATCCATAGCACAACTTTCTCCGGAGTGGAAGTAAAGCCGTGGGTCCCATGTCGATCGTAGAATATAAAATAACCCTGGAAGGTATGTGATGAATACATTTCCCGGCAAAATTGGTAGGTCCTTTAGCTATCGCTCATAGAAACTCTCGTTTGCTGATATAATCAGTCAGTTCAGAAAGTGCACGTTAAATAGCTCAAATAAATAAAAATAGATTAATCACAAATTATTAATTTATAATAAAATATTAAAAATTATATTTCTCATCTAGTGACGTGGCATACCTAAGAAACATTTTCTCTCATGAAATTATCATTGACGCTCTCAAACTCACCTTGGACACAGATAACTTATAAACAGACTCTTAGCATTACGGGGGTTTCGCTGCGCTCCTTTTGCCAGCTTGAGTACTTCAACACTGGGCCTCGCTAGTGTCACTGCTGGGTGATGATAGGACTAACCGCAGTGATCCTAGTGGTGAAGGACTCAAGCTGCCAAAAGGAGTGCAACCATTTTAACCTGGAGGTTGAGTGTTTGGGTATATTATTTGTCTGTGACCTTGGAGAAGAACAAAGTCATGCTTTTATTTTACGATTTGAATGTATGCAAGAAACCCTTGTTCTAGATGGACATCACTAATTGCACGATGCTTGCGAGAGTTGGGTGGGGATTAGCCAAACTTTTAACAGGACACCTTAAACATAGAATTTAACGATCAATATTTTCACCAATCTTCTTTTTTTTCTACCCCGATTAATGGATCAGAAGAATAATGTGAAAAACAAGCGCTAGATCCCCATTGATGGTGGGATATTTCATTCACCAGGGAGATGGGACTTTTTTGGATCTTTTTCCTGAACCTATTGAGTATAAACTATTTCTAAATTATTTATTATATTTGCCCTTTTTTAATCTAATTTGCGCCTACTATGTCTCCCAACACTTCTTATAACAAACATGCAAAAATATTTTTTCAATGCAAAACATCTACCATTCAAAAGAGTTCGGATGCTTATAACTCGAATCCTCACAACCCTAAACCACTCGACCATAAAAAAATAAAAGTTTAAAAATATTGTGTACATCTGATGGCTCCCTTTTCACTTGGCACAAATTTACCATAACCCCTCGCACCCTTCACGGTTTTCAAGAGTAGAACTTTCCTCAACAAATACTTTTTTTTGTACCCGTTTGGGTTATATGATTACGTGGTATTCATTGACGATCTGTGATTAGCTGAACTCAATGATATGCAAAATCTTCGCTAACACAAGGACTTCTGAGCATTAACTCACCTTAATCGAGGTGTTTAGCAAAATGGATTTAGAACATACCATTCTCTTCCAAACGGTAGGTGTCGGTCTTGTATGCTTTACCGACATTTTCAAGATAATATAACGTAAACCTCCTAGTTTGCAAACAAATTAAGGCACATAGCAAATGGCCTAGGACATCAGCATAAAATATAGGTATTTCTTTATTACAACACTAATGACATGGACTCCAAGGCCAGCATTGTAGAACTTTCATAATACGCTGAAAGGGCACAAGTGGAACTACTTTATAAAACAACCACGTATCGTTATGTAAAGGTATAAAAATACATGGCCAGTGTCTACAATATCACAAATAGTATATCTTCAATATAGTTCCAAGCAACGTGTCAGAAGCGATGTTACAATTAAAGGACAACCTGTAATACAAGCGGCAAACAAAATACAGTAGTAGATACAAACTCAAAGTCAGTGATACTATGTTGAGTAGTAAATAAAGCATATTATTTCAAATAGGGGTTCAAGAGTCATTGAAGTTAAACTAGTTTTCAATTTGGACCATGTTCTGTTGCGTCAACATCTAGTGTATAAATTAATTTATTTTGCCTGTGATAAAAGTTGAGGGAACGTCTTACAAGCGGAGCTCCCAACATATACACTTTTATGACATTAAAATTGATATAATTATAGGCACAAAAGCTAAAAGTGCCTTAAAGAACGTGTAAGTCAGTGAAAATGTTATCACACCATGTCAAATTTGTTTATCCATTCCTGTCACGTCTTCGCCCTACAACACCAATGTTATCATATTTTGTAGGAATGGCCCCAAACAATACAATTATGATTAACACCACTTGACGAATAATGGGGAAGTAGTTCTCAGTGAAGCTAAGTTTCATTGTTTATTAACAACCATAATTCCAGGTAAAAGATTAATTGTACAACAAATGAAAGCTAATGACAAGTAATATCTCATCTAGAAACTATAACAAAATTTAATTGATTTAGAAAAATCTCTCAACAAGATGAGAGTCATATATTATAATACACATATTGGACCAAAATATCTACGAAACTAAATAAATATAACTACTCACCGCGTTTGACTTCCCACAGAATCTGTATACTTACTTAATGTCACAGTGGAACTTGAAGCATACAGTTACCTGAGCATTGGAACTAAGATTCACAAATTATTCACCCAAACTGTCAATTACGTAATGAATGGTGAATTGGACAGCAATGGTGTCACCATTGACAAATACATAAGCTTGGTAGTCGCTTAAGGAGTAATAAAATCATCGACATGAGTCTCTTTATATTATTTTAATCATGGATGTAATAGTGGAATTCCAGTGCTTCAAGGATTATCGCATCGAGTTTATTTTCAAGGAAGTGAGTGTTCCGTATTTGTGTTTGATTATTCGCCACTAATGGATGTTCATACCTCCCTAAAACTGTGAAAAACTGCCACCCATGGCCAAAACCAGACATTTACATGCGTTTGAGCACATGGGACTCCTTGGAATAGCATATATTATAGCAGGCACAAATCACTCATCTTGAGCGCCATTTCACGTGATATGACTGTACGCACAAAAGAAAGTTTATCTCCCAGTACATCAACATCTCCACACCATTTAACATCATGACGTAGGTAGTGTGTCCTTAAGAATTCTTAAATTGGGACTTATAACGTGCATAAAACATAGCTGTCCATCCCCAAGAATAACGTTCGCGAACACAAAAGAAAATTGCAGGGAAACCTTCGGCGTTTAAGGGTATTTAGGAAATCGTGTCTTCTTTCGAATTGAGTTAATCCAAATATTGCATCATTGGTTAGGATGCCAATTTCAAGTTTGCACTATTTCTCCAGCTAGAGAAGTAAAGCGGGGGAAGAAATTCTCAACCGTGAATCAAGTGGGACAATTTATTTAATTACACTAAACTTTCTCAATCATTGACCTTTAGCCACTAAAATGTGTACCGACTCACGGATGGTCATCATCAGAAGGAAGCAAAATTAAAAATATAAATTCGTTAAACCTTTCGCTTATAGTTCTTATACATGGTTTCTTTCCTAGCTCTGTGATTTGGTATAACCTATACCGTAAAATTTGCCAAGGAGAGCATCAGGGAGTATATATTCAGATTTAAGATATTTTTGAAATTGTTTCAGACTAGACTTTCAAATCCACTCAAAATGCGTAAAAAATTATTAATCTAGGCCTTTTAGTGGGACTTTAAAAAGTACATACATTTTTTATGCATCTTTGTGGTAGTAGATATTAATAAATTCCATGTAGTTAAGTGCTATTTAAAACCAACGTCGCTTCATAATATCGGTATTTAGTCAGATTATTTACAATTTGTTATGATATTGAGACATAATTTATCTTAGTTTTTTATAAACCATTTAGAACCCCATTTCCTCATCTAAAAATGTGCAACCTTGACAACTTAAATTAATAAATATCCTTGCTATTCCAAATAAAACAAACTTTTTTTTTAATTTGACTATCCATCCGTCATATGTTAATGTTGGTAGATAAAATGTTTAGTTTTATTTATATCTTAAATTATATACACCTAATCTGTCCTTACTTGTCAATAAAATTCCTATGATATATTTTATAGTGTAACACCACCAATTCAAATTAAAATCTCAACCAGGCTATTGCCAAGCGAATATTTTTACAATTTATAAATAGGTGGGCCAATGTATTTTTGAGGTAACTCATTTTACTTTTAATAATAATAAAAATTAATTTTTATATTAATTTGTATTTAGTTTGTATATAAAATGTGTAGTTATTTTTAGAATTTAATGTAATTTGTTTGATAGCATTGATTATCATTTGTGTTTTATTCTCATCCATGATCTAGCACAACATCGCTTCTCTATATATTATTAAAGAGTGGTATTAAAAATGTAGTTAACGTTGAGTGTATCACAACCTTCATGTAACATTATATATTTAAACACTCACAACTATCATATAGGCTTAAGTTTTAATAATTATAATATCACACCCTTATTTCATTACACCTCATGATCTTTCATACAATAAAAGAAATAGCTGTTCTAAATAAACATAAATATTACAATTTAAATACACTAATATCATTACAATAATATTCGCCAAAGCCTTCATTCTACACATCTTAAATAACCATCCCCGTGGTATAGAGGCTAGCGCTCCTGGCTACCAACTTAGGGGATTCAGGCTCGATTCTTGGCTGGTATCATGAATATTTTTCCCTGAAGGGGAAGCATCCCAATGGTCGCCAGGGTTTGATTAGTTAAGCTTTAGTTAGGTTTAAGAGTTTCCACTGGTTCCACACCCTCATATTCACTATCGCCATCACCTCATTTCATCGGGACATGGAAAGAGCTTCCACGGAAAAGATGTACGACTAGTACATTCGGGCGTCTCCTGGACAACGGTACATAAATACTGGCTAATCTTCCCACCAACTAGTCTATGCGTGATGTAGTCCAGACACGCATATATAAAATTACACATCATATAGCCTTGAACGATCTTAAGCTCTGATATATTTACCGTGGTCACTGCTTCTCTAGTTATACAAATATGTTTTTTCTAGAATTTTTTTTATTTATGTACACATATGCTCACTTGAACACATCTACACCTTCAAATAAGCACAGATACAAGTAAAACGATATACTATCCATAATAGTAAAACTAAACAGGGAGTCATTTTGTATATTATTAAAATATTATTAAAAATCTCAATAAGCATTCCCCAGGGCTGCTCTCGGTAGCAGTAAGACTGTTCTGATTAACGTGGAGGGTCCCAAAGTCATCTTAAAAATAATACTTTCCTAAATGATAAAAAAAGAGGTCAAGTGAGAACCTATATATACATTCTAAAGTTGCGATAATCCAGCCTTCGATTTTAAAGCCCTCAGTATTATCGAGCCCAGTTCTCGATTTTTTTAGCACTGCTTATCACTATCCGTTCAGGTTATACGCCAATATACTGACTAATGTACTAGGAATTAGGAAGGTTTAATTTAAAGGAAGTGCACTCGAATTTACGTGGAGGGAAAGTGGAAAACAATTTAGGAAAATACTCAATGCACCTGACTGGATCGAACCCCGATCTTTCCATCTTCAGCAGTCTAGTATAATTAGAGCGTAACGTATTGGACCACACAGCCACCGAAGCGGGTGCTTCTCGATGTTCATATCAACAATAAAACATTTCCTTAAACTATATTGTTGCGACTCTGTGTATATATACTAGAATTACATTCTAACCTTGTAACAATGCATCTTAAGAAACGAAATATAAATAATATACGACGATAATTTTATTTTAGCACTTTCTTGCTACCCGTTCGGGCTATACGTCTATGTACTAATTACATTAATGTGTTAGAATGAGAAAGGTTGAATTTAGGGGAAGTGTACACGTATTTGCGTAGAGAGTAGAAAACCATTTAGGAAAAACCACCCTCAGTGCACCCGACCAGGATAGAGCCCCGATCTTGTCTTCGGCGGTCTAGTATATTGCTAGAGTAGCGCCTTAGACCACATGGCCACCAAAGTGGGTACAACGATAGTTTTAAAGTGCTCAAGTGATATTATTATTTTATGAATAACACCTAAACCAGAACAAGAATAACATGGTTTTTCCTTTATAAACGCAATAGGTTATTTATTTAAGTATAAAAAATAACATTGCTTTTTTAGTGAATGGACTAAAACTATAAAATTAGACTGAAGAGCTTTGTTGAAATAAATAAAGGAAAAAACTTACATAACATGTCATCAGCCATACGAAATCTTGGCAATATGCCTTGCCAAATATATACGTTTGGTTCATTAACGCCAAAATAATTCAAAAATCAATGCCACAAGCTGCTAAGAAAATAGGCGGCTTGAAACTTGTTATCAATCTGCATCGTCCTACTATCGCATGAGCTCGTTGTTTATCAGCAGCCTACTAAAAATAGTAATCATTACTTGAAACTCTAATGTCACTGGCACCGATAAAAATTATTTTAATTGCTTCATATTTCTAAACATTCTAGGAATATTCGTGATGAATTGAGACCAAAAAATATGCTGTATCGCTGTCTAGATCATACTACAAGCTTTGCAATTTATTTATTTTAGTGGGTAGCTTCAAATAACTGATATATACCTCGAATGTTTCCATTTTTATACGTCTGTGAAGTTTTCGACTTTTCTCATTGTTGTAGGCTTGCGAAAATTAATGAAGTGTTCTGTAGAGCGTATATAATTAGTACCTCTTTTATCATACAAAGCAAGTTAAATCTTCATGGCCACTCGCCATAAAATTCCCATATAACAAACATTGAATGGGAATAATAAATACAAGGCTTCTCAGGATTTATCTATCATTATTTACAAAACATTTGACAGGTATATTTACTTTCTCTCTATCTTACAGGTAGAGAAAGTATGGTGATCGTCAAAAAAATCGAACTCGAGATTTTGATGAATTTTGACGTTTCATGACTTCCTGAATCCGAAAAAGTGGTTTTTGAATTTCCGTCTGTCTGTCTGTCTGTCTGT
>CABFWB010001670.1:23337-38337 GCA_902151455.1 Timema bartmani
TCTTAGGTGGACAAAGATGCGCCTCTTTTCTCATTGATTATATATCATTGTATATTATTTTATGCGTGTTCTTATGTGGAGTGGTGATGATACAATGTATATTATTCCGTTCAGAAATCTTACGAGTTTATAGAAAGAGAGAGAAAGTCTGTGCGGTGTGCCGTACCATTTATTTTTTGTTATAAATATACAAGCGAACGATATTTTATTTTTAAATCATATCACTTAAATTGAAATCACAGAAATTTATCATTGCCTGTAAAATATTTCTTTAATCATTTGTATCAAACAAGTAAGTGTTTTAAGACCAGTGTGCTAAAACGAAGCTTAAGTAGTAAAGTGGGCCAGTAGTGTGAGTGGAGCTACATTGTTGCAGTCATGTAAAAGTAGTAGTAGTAAGAGTAGTAGTAATTTCGCAGCAGTGTAAAAGTACCTATACATTCTACATCTTTCTAAGTATGTCTACAATATCTTATATATTCTTCTATTACATAATTAACTTTTATTGCATATTACATGCTAAGATATAATTTTATAGTATAATGTATAAAAATTATCACGCCCAGGCTACGTTTGGTGAGGATTTACAAGTTTTGGGGATTATTTTCCCATCATGCCCGGGCTACGTTAGGTTAGGTAGGTGCCCTGTTTGGCACCCCCTCGAGCTGGTGCCTCGGGAAGCCGCCTGGTTCGCCCAGTCCTTAAGCCGACCCTGGGGATCCCTGTTCAATTCGGGATGATGATAATAATGAGGATGATGATGACAAATATATTTTTCTAATAAGAAACGAACTCGAACTTCTAAAAGATTTAATATTTAAGTGCTAGAGTTTGATGAGTAATATCTCACCTAATATTTTTGGCTAAGTCAAGGGCTAAATTAAGGTCAAGTACCGATTTAATATGTATTTAGAAATCACACGTTGAGTATCCATAATTTAAAAATACATTTTTCTTCCAGGTGCATGCTGGTTAATTGAAATGTTAATCCATTTTCCTGATCTTGCGTCACTAGATATGAGTAAATTACATATAATCCAAACGTAAATTAAGACAAAAGAGTAAAAATAAACACATAAGTAAATATTTATTTAGAAATTAGTTTGTAGCTATGCAAGGTCTGTAAATAGATAATAAAAAAATGTATTTTTCAACATATTTTCCCTACAAACTAGTTATTGTGCAGTTGAATAAGACTGTCCCTACTCATCTTATTTGTTTAATATAGATAGCTTGAACCGCTAGTGATTAATCAGCACACTTACTATGAAGTGTACAAATATTTACTTGTGTCCATCACTTGTTTTAGTGAATCTTTCCACCTCGTATTAGTACCGTTTGGATAATACGCGTACAGTTATTACGCTAATTGAATACGGAAGGTATAACTTGAGAGGAAATGTACCTTCATGTAAGTGAAAGGAAAGTGGAAAACTATTGATAATAACAACTCTCAATACATCCAACTGATATTAGAGCTCCGATTTCCTTGTCCCTGACAATCCAGTCTAACAAGAGAGTGATGCGTTAGATGATGCAATTGAAGCAATATAAGAACTTGTTTTAATACTGGAACGTTTTCAATAAATCACCCTACTCGATTCTTTACTAATAGATTTGGCTATCAGCCAGGGGTGGCTCGTCCTTAGGAGCCTCAAAGCCAGGCCCTACCAACATTTTTACCAATTTTTTAACGTAAAAAAATTACGTTTGTATCTCTTTTGATTCTATAAAATATTTTGGAAAAACATGAATATGAAGTGGAGTCCCATTTTATACACGCATTGAATTATTGGACTCGTTATACAGAACTAAGTCAAGATTATTCATTCCTCGCTCAAAACGTCACGCGAGGACTGTATTAGCGCTAGACCGAATATAGAAGCTGAGCAGGGCCAGCTTTTGTAGGCCCTCTCAGAGAAGTCACACCCAGTGTGAGATATCTCAAGGTCAATGCCCACTGCTCTATCATTCCGGTGCTAGCTTTACATTAGCGGATGGGAAAAGCCTGAGGTGGACCGCTATACAATAAAGGTGGTAATTATTTTGTTTTTTCGTCTATGTGTCTGTGTTTTAGTATGTGTTAAGACACAAGAAATAAGATGACGCGTGAAAAAGATTAATTAAAATGAATAAATTAGATTAGTTACTTAAAAACTCGGTTTTCTTAATTAAAACCGCAAGAAAAACTGGAAATTGAAGGGTTAGGATCACATAGGTCTAATGACGTTAAATTCACGCAGGTGGATGGTAAGAAAAAAAAATCTTTTTATAATGCTTGGCTTGGCAAAAAAAATGTGTTTAGCTGTGAGTGAAGAAAAACAGAGATAAGTTGTGTTTTATTGTTTATTATTTGGTGGTGAGGGGTTGTAAACAACGGTAGGCTGTGATTATCTTACATATTTAGGTGAAGGAATTAAAAAAACATGAATATGTAATTCATTTTTAAAATGAATGTATGTTTAATACATATGGAACAGTAAATATTGCATCACGGATAGGTTCCACGGTCAAAATTTCAGTCCAAAAACACAATGAACATGTGTCAAAAAAATAGTTCTATATCAGAGAGACTTATAGAATGCTTAAAATAATGTGGTACTCATGAACTGGAATTAAGAGACAAGCATTTGTACAGATAAATAAGTCTAGTTAAAACCTGTATTACTTTATTCTTTCTGTTTGTAGACTTGTTTTGTGATTTTATAATTCTAGTGATTTTTAAAAATTAGGAAAACTTAAATGAATTTAATATAATATATTAATACGTGGCGAGGGAAAAAAAAATCACTGCCGCTAAGCTTTGTCCTGGCTCCACCAAAAATAAAGATCACGCTCCACCACTGCGTAGTAGCAAACTTATGAATTGAAGTAAGTATAAGAAAATAATTTAATTTTTTGTACATGCTACATGCAAAGCTAATATTGACATTGGGAAGGGGTTGATGATAATTCCTTGTCCACCAAAAAATAGGAAAATTAATCAAATAAATAAGAAGAAATAAAAATGAATATAATTTTTAGTTTAATAAAGAAATCCATATATGTATTTTTTTTTACTTCCATGTGAAGACTACACTAGAACAGATTTATAAAAAGTATCCTGATTTAAAATAACGGGACCTGCATCGGTGGCCACGCATAAGAAGTTAGTCTCATCTAGTTCTTCGGTGATGGGGAAGTCTTGAGTTCAAACTCAGGACCTGTGTCGTAGGGTAATTTTACCTAAATGATTTTCCACACGTGTTCCATTAAAATATTCAAAAATTCTTCAAATATTTTACTTCTGAAGAGTTATTTACGTTAGCATTTTTTAGAACTACTGCGTCTTACTACCTGTTAGGTTCTGCGCATGTGTAGGCTTACTAATTATGGTAATGAATCAGGAATAAGGAGGGTTGAAGAGGAAATTTACCCCCATTTGCAAGGAGGGAAAGTGGAAAACCATTTAGGAATAACCTACCTCAGGACACCCGACCAGTATCAAACCCCGATCTCCCCGTCTTAGGCAGTCTATATATTGCGTGAATAGCACCTTAGACCATGCGGCCACCAAAGTGGGTTACATTACCGGTAAAATCATATATATTGTATTTACTTTCAAATACAACAGCGTATTTCATATATTAATTTATTTTAAAACATTATTTTCAGCTAGTCTATTAACTGCAAATAAAAATATAAGTCTTAAACATTTGAGAGAACTTAAAAAAGCAAAACAATAATTTAATCAACACCGATTTAATATTTCGCGTCGTGATCAACTATTTCAATTTAATATTTCTCATCGTGATTAATTATTCTTCCTTACACACAATTTTCTAAAGAATTGAAATCTATTTGGGTTTCTTGATAGGTCTTACCTTTGGATTAATATTATATACCACCAATAGCATATCCTAGACATGCTAATTTGTATTATATTACTGACCTTCAAAGCACAGAAGGAAACAGGATTACATTGTTACGTGTAAGTTCCCTCATGTATTGAGATAAGAACACTAAATAAAACACCAATAAATGCAAATGTTGCTTCAATGTTAAAAGTATGGAATGGTATGTTCTTAATTAGTTTAAAAAAAGCTATATTATCAAACCAATTTTCATCAATACAGTCAATTATTAGTGAATATAATTCAATGTCATGTAGGAAATGTTTAACTATAATATACCAGAACGATTGTAATGAAACTGTTTAGGAGATTATAAATTTCTTCATACTTGTGTAAGGAACAATATTACACATTACCATAAAAATCCAATAAAAGCATATTTAAAATATAAGTTGTAATATATATATATATTATATATATATATATTATATATATATATTATATATATATAGTATCACGTCTTACTTAATACTCATTCGGGTTATACGCTTAACCACTAACTACACCAATGAGTTAGGGTTAAGGAAGGTCTAATTTAGAGGTGATGTACCCGCATTTGTGTGGAGAGAGTGGGAAACCATTTAGGGAAAAAAACTTAGTACACCTGACCAGGAGCGAACCACGACCTTCTCATCATTGGCAGTCTAATCTATTGTGAGAGTAGCGCCTTAGGCCATGTGGCCACCGAAGAGGATTTAAGGTTTTATAAGCATATCACTTGATCAAATATGTTTGGAGTTGAATTTTGAAATTTGTAAATATTAGCCAATAATATTAATATTACAATAGTCACTACAAAGCGTCACAAGCGGGGTAAAAGTTTACAAATAATGGCAGTGAAAGCAGTTTATATAGCAGACAGAAGACAACAAGTTTATTACATATCTTCAAGAAAGTGTTTGTGAATTGCCTTATATCTCACCATCCACCTCCTAGATTAGCTACCAAACCTTAAATCATTTATGTAAACGATAAATCGTACAGTTATTGTAACGTATCTAACAGAGGCGTAGCGTCAGCGTAGACTATGAGACTAGTGAGACTAAGTCCCCCCAAACCTTCTATTGGACAGTTTATAAAAATAAATACCAAATGTTTATATACTTCTGTAAGTTTAAAAACAACTCATAAGGTGATAAAACTGACATAAATCCTTCTTGCACGGAGAAAATGTTATTTATTTATTTCCCTTCCCCTATTGAGACTCGCCTCACTTTGTAGCATATGTATTTTTCTATCTGTCATTACTCCTTTCAAATTCCCATCTTTCTATCCCTACTCCAGGGGTACCACTATTAAACTCGAGAGGAAGCTAGTCTCGACAGAGTTGTCAAATTATGTTGGTGTTTAGGTGCGGGGTTAACAGATTAATAAATCTTAATTACTTGTAATATTATGCATATAAACAAACAGTTATATCGTAAACAATACTAAACTAATATCTTAAACTTATAAATGTTAGTTTATTAAATTTATATGCAATATTTTGTGAACAGTTTTAATTATTTTTGTAGGCCTACTTGGCAACGTTGCGTTTTTAATTCTTGTCAAGGAGTGTGGCAAGAAGAGGGCTATATACTAACACACAACACCACAACCTGCAATTGGATAACTAACCCGCCTCATCCCTCAGTTTTTGTTACATAAACATTTTTAAATAGACTAAAACACAAAATTCAATAACAAATACGCAACATCTCTACAAATTTAACACTATCGCTGCGGCTCTAACTGCAACCATTTCTCACTCCATCAGTGCTGCGACATGTGCCGCCATCAGCTCGTGTCGCAAACCAAATTCAAACTGCGCATGCGCGAAAACTGAAACTTCAGCCACAGTCGGAGATAAGTGTTGCAGCTTGGACAACGGACAATTATAACTAACATTTCAGTCTCCTCTTGTTCATAATGTTAGCTATGCCACTGGTATTAAAACACACATATAGCTAAAACTATAGAAATTGAAATTTTGACTGGACTATATTAAAACGTTTGAAGTTTAAATAAATAATTATAAATTTATTTTTTATGCTAGAAATTGTCACAGACTTTTAAGTATGAACATTCAGTGAGCCAGTTTCACATTCCAAAACTACGTTAAGAGACTAAGACTAAGCTAGTTAAAATGATTAATGAATAAAGGTTATTACTTACACAAAGTTTTTATTGGTTATTGAATTATTTTCAATAGAATAGCTTTTAGAAAGTGTTAAATATTTTACATGAAAAACCTCGTTTTGAATATAATTATTTTTTTCATTTTTCTTTATTAATTAAGGTATTTAAAGTGCAGTTTCTGAACCGGCTGATTATATCAGCACAAGACTAATTAATTAACTTTTGTATAGAATAGACACAACATCCAGCCCCCAGCCGTTAATTTATCAATGTGAAAGGGGGGAATTGAACCCGGGACCCTTAGCTCAATACACAGACACTATAGCAAATGAGCAAATAAAATAATTAATTTATTTGTGTATTGTAAATTTTATTTTAATAAAACTTTGAAATTAGGCACAATAAATTGTGGGAAGTAGCAAGTATCCCTAGACACGTTATAAAAAACCTCCACGACGTCAGACCGCAAGCTAGCACCACCGACCGAGAGCCCACCACCGTTAGCGATAATAGTGACAACATTTGCGGATAGTGTGTGTCATGCGGTCAGCATAATGAACCTTTCAGCAGTTAATCTCAGTTTTCTAGACCAATACATTCATTCATTTATGTATTTAAGTATTTCCTCAATCGTCCTCATGAGACCTTGTGGACCCCATTCAAGACCGACTCCTTCACAGAAAAATCTGGAAGTGCCGGGAATCGAACCAGGAAGAGTCTGTATTTATAGGCAGGAATTCTGACCACTAGACCGCAGAGACAGTCTTACTGAAATTATGTTTTAAAAATCATTTAAGCACGAAATGAAATAATCTTCAGAAATATCGTAACAAAGTTTTTTGGTCACTTTTGAATAATTCAAATATGATAAACATTTGGTGTATCCTAGATTCAATCAATGGGAGTGAAAATGTAGAGAAAGCTTAGCTTGGGAGTCAAGTCATTTATTATAAATAACCATACAAGATATATATATATATATTGTTTCAATCTTTAATAAATTAATATATACTACTCCATTCTCAACTAGAAATAATTGTTTTCTTTGTTAGAAAAAGTTATACCAATTGGGCTAAACACGGTGAAGTATTTTCTTTCTGAATAAACTTGATGCATAATAATATGAACACTGATTTTGTTCAGCACCACGTCTTATTAGTTGTTCAGGTTATACGCACTATTAGCACATGTGTATCATTTTTGATAAAAATATAATAAGTTATTTAAACAATATGCGTATACATTGGGTGACGATAAATGTTTATAAACTGTTCTGAGGGAGACAATCGACACGACGGTTATGCAGCAACTACTAAAGAAAGAAAATACTGTGGCTCATTAGCTCATAGGCGTTCATTGAATTTGCCTAACAGGGGTGGACAGGCAGATTCCAGGCAGTCTACAAATATGACGGCCATTTAACATACATTCATAAATACCATTGGAGCTTTGTTTCAGTGTAAGCTCGAGTGGTGAGGTATTTATATCTTTATTCTTAATTAATTTAATCCTGAGCTACATTATCTATGGACAACAGCTGAGTATCTTTATTGATAAATAAAAGTTTGTAAAAGGATCCTCCACTCGCTTCTTGTGTAGATCACTAAACCGATGATTTAAAGTTTATTTATAACAACGCCAAGAAATAACAATTGGAACGGTATTAAATATAGTGTCATCATATATGTTCCCAAATGATGTATTATGGACACCTCGACATAATCATTCAAACTTTTGATTAAAATCTAGTAAAAAGAACTATTTATAATTGGGTGAATGGATTTATTTTTGTTTAAAGTAGTTGCGACAGCCCAAATCAAATCTGCCCACCGGGATATCTCCCAACCCACCCCACCCTCCCCTGTATTTAAATGAATAATCTGCTACAGCATAACTACGTATAGCAATATCTTCAATAATCTAATATTTTAAAGTGATACTTTTCAACAGTTACCCATTCTTAAAGTCAAAGTTTTATTTACAGCTAAATTGTTAAGCAAAGAGGACAATAAAATACATTTTGTCACGTGTACAATGGTTATGAAGCCTGTGACTTACTTAGAACGATATTTAAATAGACTCATCAAAACCATTTTAACAGAAATATAAATTTGGAATAATCTAGAGGTCATAAAACTAATCAATGCATGTTTTGCATAGTGAAAATAGTCTTTAAAGGCTGTTTACTGGAAGGGAATTCTTAACAAACAACGACCGTCCATTTCAAAACATGACACACTTGGCATCACAATCTATTCTAAAATAAGTCTGGGTTGATAAAATATCAGCTTTGATCTTGACATTGATGATAATGGAGGAAAATGTTATCGTCATCTAGGCTCGTACTTCCACCCACAAAAAATGGTATGATGCACCGCACATACATTTTAACTCCTTTATCTTAGTCATACTTACAACGGTAAGATGTGTGAAACAAAATAATTTGCAGTGGAGAAAAGAAGATCATCGTATTTCATCAAATAAAATGCATGAAATAATAGACTGTTACAGAAGCATTTTATTTGTTGTGTGCATTTTCAACTCTCCACTTGCAACGGATCTATTTTTTAGAAAATCACACAATGTACGCACAGAATATCTGGCACATGAATGTTAAGAAAACTCTCCAACAATCACCTTGAAATTACATGTGAAAATACAATTCGAGCGCCCTCAGAAAATATTAAAGTCTGGACTTACCTCGAACCGTAAATACAGTATACTGTGATCCAGACGTTTTAGACCACCCGAACACTAGCTCAGATTTAATCAAAGGAGTACGATTAAAAAATTTGTTGGAGAGATTTATTTGACTGTAAGACGCCATCGATTGTAAGACGCACCTTAATTTTTTAGTAACACAAACAGTCAAAAAGCTTTGTTTCCAATAAAATAAATAAAAATAAAGCGGTAAATTACCCTCTAGCTAAAAAATATTTTTATTACAGAATTCAAATTTACAAGCAACAATATTACTTTATTTATCAGTAAGTATGTTATTCGTCTCCTTCTTCTGAATCAATATCAGTCTGACTTTTCTGAGCCGTCTGACCCTTTCCAGTACAAATTAATGAAGGTATATTCTAAGAAATATTTTTTTATAAATTTATTTAAAATCTATGTAGACTTATAGCTTAGAAAAAAATTACTTGTTAAAATAATTAGAATTTTGTTTTTAATATTTAGCCATTTGGCTACATTGGGCATTTTTATTTTTAAAGATTAAAAGTTATATGATACCAAACATTAAAAAAAACAACGTAGCCATATGTCTACACCGGGCTGCAAAGGCCCATCAATACAATTCGTAAACAAATCTGACTTATTAAGAACTATTTAAAGATTAATAGCAGTCCATTCCGAAAACTTGCCAAGAAACAGGGCTCACCCAAAATTATCGTAGTCAATCTTTGAGCCTTTTAGGGAAATAATGGATAGTATACTTACGTAGTTTCGAAGAATAATCATCGTTAACAACAGGAAAAATAGAACGGCTAGATGAAAAAAAATGTAGAACTCAACACAGAGCTGCTTGGCATGCCAACATTTTTTTAAATAAAAAAACAAAGAATAAACCAAATCTTTCCCAAAACTTTGGTCAAAGTCCGTTACAAAATAGGTAGACTATTATACGACGTAATATGCAAGGCCTTTAATTACTTTAGACAGTTAGTACCGGCTCTTTCTATTTTATTGAACAAGAGTCTTGAAGAGAGACTATGTTTTTACCCTATTTGACGTCTCAAAGCAATAAATAGTAACAAAATGTAGAATTATTTTAATAATGTTGAAAACATAAAACCATATTCATAGGACTCAAATAAATAGAATACCAAAACTTATGTGAAGTAATACCTTTTGTAAGTTCACGCAACTCTTTCTTGGATTACTAAGCCCCGGAGAATTCTTTAGAAATCAATCCTTGAAACTATTCAAGTAAACTCCCGACATTTGAAAAGTTTTTTTCTCTTCAAATAAGAGAGTGTAAAGAAAGAGTTGAAGTTATGGTAAAAACGTTTTTGAATACAGTGAGACGGTCCAGCGATAGCATATTCCTCATGTTAATTCTAGATATTGTAGTCGAAAGAAAAAAAGAAGCTTTAAAAAATAATATTTCAAGTCATTCATGGAATTCTCGAAACAAGAAATACCTTTTTTTATCACCCGCTTCATTATTGTATCAAGGCAACATCTTAGAAGTGACTCATTGAGGAGTAAACAAAACTAACTCCATTCTACTACCTTGTTTTATGCACTCACTCTTTCCAGAAGAGAATTTTGTTTGTTTGTTTGTTTGTTTGATCTTCAGGCAACAACAGCAATCGCCAATTATGTTTGGTTGTCTGCAGCCTTGTGCGCATGTGTGTTTTATTGTTTTGTGACTTATCGACTTAACAAGCTTGGTGTATAAGTAACACGGTACAAACCCGCTTCGGTGGCCGCATTGGTCTAAACTAAGACGTCACTATCGCAATAGGCTACCTGCTGATGACTGGGATATCAGCGTTCGAATCCCGGTCAAGTGTATTGAGATTGTTTTCCCTAAATGGTTCATACACACACACACATTCTCTCTCTCTCCACGCAAATGCAGATACACTTCCTCTGAATTAAATCCTTATCATCGTTGAAACAGTAGCAGAATACGTATATATACTATTGTTAAACCAGTTAGTGAGATGCGGTTATAGAAAAAGTATACTCTAGCATTATCACTAGCGTGAGGAGAGTTTGGAAAATCTAATGTGATAAATACAAAAATGTAGAAAACCACCCTCGTGAGTTTAACGTCTTAGACCATGTGGCCACTTGTGTCGGTAACGCCGATGATTATTATATTTGGTATATCTCAATAAAAGCTAAATAGTTATTCTTATAATGTTTATAGGGCTAGTGTGATGATTAGGAAAAAATTGAAAGCTTAACCGGGATTTGAATCCCTATCTCCCAGTTATAGGCAGTCGAGTGTACAGAGATGGTTATAACTTGGACCAGGGATGTCAAACTCGCAGCCCACCGGCTTCATGCGGCCCTATCCACGATATTGTGCTCCCAGCGGACCTTATAATGAACCATAATGCGACCCTAGTGTGACCATATTCTTATTTTTATGACCATCGAAAAAACACAACATTTGGTAGTTTGTAATAATTTGGGGGACTCTGGTATGTGTGGTTAGTGTACCAAGCTTCAATAAGGATCAATTCTCAATAATAGTTGAATTTGCGCACCCAATATGTGCGATGTTAGGTAGCACATTCGTACGTTAACTGCTGTTTTCTCGCATGGAATGAGACCAAACTCCCGAGAGGTTTTCGCTCATGGATACACAATTGTCAGAAAATTATAAAATTGATTTGGAACAAAGATTTAAATCTCAATATTCACACCATTGTTGTAAAATAAAGTTACAATTTTTGGTAAAAAAAAATAGAGCTAGTTTTATTGTTTTACATAATGTAATTCATTTTTTTTTCCTTTTCCAAGATACTGAGCTAGAATTAATTTTAAATGGGAATAGCCATTTTTACATGTGGCTTCCTCAATGTTTCTTAAGTTCAATGTGGCCCTTAAGATCAATCTAGTTTCACACACCTGTTTAAGACTACTCGACCACCGAAGTGGCTGTTCGTGTCATTATTAATTATTCTGATCTTATTAACCAAATAAAGGAATTTGCATTATTATAAGAAAGGAAATGGGCCTAAAATTAAAATTTGTAAATGGACTTTGAAATTTGTATGTTGGTGATTATTTAGAAAAATATATTAATGGATTTTTATGGACCTTATAAATTTAAATATATTTTTTAAGTATCTCTATCCAACCTAGCCTATTACCCGTGCTATTGGCCCAACTGAAATTATTTTAAAATAGCTAAATTTAGGTTCAAAATTAATGATAGCCTGATAGCTTGTCATATCTGTATATTTAATGAAAGATATAATAAACATGAATAAAATGCTTGGTAAATATTTATATTAGGCTTTGACTATATTCGTATACGATACTGTCGAAGCATAGTCAAGGAAAGCTGTATTTTTGCCGAGCAAATATTAAGTAAAACAACTGTAGGCCTATAGAAAGATTTAGATTACATAATAATTTGACAGGTTAACTAATATTTGTATAAAACCAAGAATGCCAAGAGCTATACGTCAATCCGCAATTTCTACGGATAATAAAATAAGTAAACATTAATTTAGAATTACTATTTTAATCGCGTGTTCTAGAACAGGGGAGAAAAGAAATCTCAATACCTATTTTGCTGTTCAAACTTTAAATAAAGATTAATATTTTTAATAAGTAGTCAAATAAATTAAGAAATAGTAAAAGCCAATATATGTGTTAAAAGCATTCAAGTCTACTCTCTTCGAATACAAAAGATTACAATCAACTAGCTATCCCGGTAATGTTGAGACTCACCCCTCACGTCATAGTCGACAATGGCCTGATGGTCGAGAGGAGAGAGAGAGATAGAAATTGGCATTTATCATTTTAAACTTTCCGAGTAGTCAGTTGAGGGCAGGGCTGAATTAAGGGGCGGGCTACCAGGGCAGATGCCCACGTCACCAACATATAGAGGGCGCTAAAAATAAACGGAACAAATTGGAATGATGATGCCTTTTAGCTCAGACTTCCAAATCTGATTCCTTACATTACAGGCGAAATGTAAATCGGTCAAAACCATATCAATAGACAAGCGGGTCTCGTCTGGTCTGATTTGTTGGTGGCAGGGAGGAGGTCAGACTTTAGATTAGAGTATTGAAGGCTTTTTTTTTCACTCCTTCTACACAAAACTGCTGGTACATTTCCTCTAAATTCTACAATATTCATCCTTAACCTTATTGGTGTAAATACGCGTATATCTCTTATGGGTGGTAAGACACGGCGTCTAAACAAATAAATATATAAATTGGTCCCACTCCAACCCCTGTGGCCAGAGCCCTGGAATGGAAATTCAAACGTATCCGTGCCTACTTGGACCTATCTTTGTGGAGTATTTTCACCCCTCCAGTCCGCGCCACTAACCACCGCCAACATTATGTTCTACACCATTAGTTACCAGCCTCTTCTGATCATTTGTACCGTATGAAGCACCGCCAAGTTACATGTATTGGGGGGGGGAGACCAAATTCTTACATAGCAGGCCTAAAGTGGATATATAAAGTTTCACGCTAAATAGTGAATAATAATGTCCAGATTTTGGTCAAACCACAAGAGACCCGCACACAAGGACATGTGATCTGAAAGCACCAGTTTACTATATGCCTAGCCTGCTCTCTCTTAGATGAATATTATAGGATAATATGTACGAGTATCACTTGAATTATGCACCAACAACTTTGAGTTTAACTAGGGGTACTCGAACAAACATGGCTGAACACCAGTGCTACCACTGCCACAGAAACCAGTAGATCACCGAATTGATAACGTGTTTAGGTTCACTTTCATTTTACACATGAGTACACTAACAAACAAACAGATAGTACCTGTCATAAACACGCAATTGGGTTGTACAGGCTTGGTGAGTCCCTCACCATTATAGGCTTGTTTGGCTCACCCAATACACCAAAATAAGCCTTAACGTAAATTATTTAAGAACAAAATGAATTCTCATTGGAAATAAGCAATATCAATTTCAATAGGCATTTTAATAATACAAGTATAAATACTGTGAATGATTTACGGCCCACCGGTTGGGAAACACTATTATACATCATATCAATATTGTGAGCAGGAATGTGAAATCTAGTAACTTGGCAATAAATTCCACCATGTGACTCTTATAATAATGCTCGAACTTGCTATCTGAAAATCATTCGCCTAAAGCAGTGGGTTCCAAGCTGGGGTTTTCTTGGTAGTATGCGAGGAAACCAGTAATAATAATATGTTTTTTGTTCATATATTTTCATGTAGCACTGATTCTGGATTATTCTTTTTTAAATTCCATTGTCAATAAAATTATACAGCCATAGCTCATATTTATATATAACGATTATGAAGGAGAAGAGGGGGGAATGAGGGGTGCATGGTATATTAAATTGATAGCTGGTAAATGTATTTCAACAATTTAATTAGGTGGTACGTCAATTAAAAAGTTTGGGATCCTTTGGTATAAAGGCTTCGCAAGATCTGTATAGGATGCCAGAGAAATATATAAAAAAGTAGACATTGATCTAATTTTGGTTTGAAAGAAGCTTCGGTGCAAAAACCCGTATGATATCTGCGAGAACACTATAGTGTTATCTTACATTTCTAAATGAATTTAAGATTTATTTCTATTATAACGTTTTTGGATCATACCAACAATCCTATCGAGTTTTCAATAAACGAATGAATTTTGAAAATACTTTGGAATTTGGTTTACATATTTTTAATTACCAGGTCAAATGAATCTCGGATTTTATAAAGAGTTAAAAATAATTCTTACAAAATGGAGAAAACCAGACCTCTACATCAGTGACATCAAACTATGTGATGATATACGTATTTGCTGTCGTTCATGTCAAATAAACATGTGAATTGTTTGGCATTCTTATCAATTGAAAGCTCTACTGGTAATGACGTAGACATGTCAACAAAAAAAATCCATAAAAACACATTTAGAATAATATGTAACTCCAACAATACCTACATCCATATTAATGAGTAAGAGAGCACAATAATATTCAGTTATGTGAAATGAAAAACCATTTTGAATCAATTTTTTTCTTTTAGCACCGCGTCTTACTACTTGATCAGGCTAGACGCTTATGTACTAATTACGCTAATGAGTTAGTGAGGAAAGAGGTTGAATTTAGAGGAAGTGTATCCGCTTTGGCGTGGAGGGAGAATGGAAACCCTTTTGGAAAAATTCCTCTCAGTACACCCGACCAGGATTCGAACTCAGATCCCCTTGTCATTGACAGTCTAATCTATTTAAATCAATTAAAAGTCATAGCTCACATCGGTGGTCACGTGAACTAAATGTCCGGCTCATTTAGTC